>JABASM010002856.1:0-10193 GCA_019776545.1 Brachystomella parvula | reverse complement strand
AGTACTGGAATATGCCGTGAAAAGTCAAAAATAAATTGCGTCCTTAAACCTTTTTTTCACGAATGAACAGGAAAACTGTCCCTTATTACAGCATTCTACGGTACCTTCCTTGCCAAGGTTTGTCAAAAACCTTAATTCAGATGTCGATTTCCAGATTCTGCCTACGTTCACTCAATCTTACGCTTTGAAGAGCAAGACTTTATCCATTTTAAGAGACTGAGGGATACCATTATTGACTTCTGGATCTGTATTCTGGGGACAGCGGAGAAAGCAGCAGAGTACGTGGCTCACATCACTATATTGCCCGCCGCTAATGCGCCTCAGGTTTGAATCTTTTTTCCTAAATTAATTCCAATCTTTTTTCTTCTTATTCAAAATACAACAATTTTAACTTGCAGGAGTACTCTTTCATGCGAATGGCATTCCTTCTTCCTGTCAACTCTATTCGAGACTCCCCTGAGGATATTAGAACCAAGGGATTGTTTGTCGGAATTAAATGGGAGTCCCTCAAGCCTTACTGCACTCAGGACTCTGTATTTCAGACCAAAATTCAATTCAACAAGAAATCCATGTATCCGCCGAAGCCGGCACGTCATTAAAAGAAAAAGAAACGAGAAAAAAAAATGTATTCCGAAAACTGACACCGATAACTTTCTTTGCTATTCAGATCATTTAGAAAATTTAGAAAATCAAATTCCTATCCTAAACTTTATTCATACCTTAACTTGCTAAGTTAATTATAGCCGTTTAGCTAATTCCATATTTTCCTTACTAAATTTTGCTTTCTCTTTTTGCTTCTCTTTTAGAATTAGAATAAACAACATCAAATCAAACAGACATTGTTGGGGTGTATATTGAAATCGAATTTAAAATTCATTTGAAACGAACAACGATGCATAAAAGAAGAAAAGAAGTTTTTCAAATATTTAATCAAAATTAATGTTTTGTTTTTTCCTTTTTCTAAAAATCCCGTACCTTAAGGACGAATTAATCATGAAAAGCATTCTTAACGGTGGAGCCTCAGAAAAATCCCCTGGAAAACCTGTGCACTTTTTTGTAGGTTAAGGTCTCCTGTTTTGTCAAGGGTTATAATTCTCAGGCTCGAATGCAAGTTTCATCTTTTCTTGAACAAAAATTAACCATCTCTTCAGCATTCGGCGTGGCATCTTAATCCGTTGAGGACGACAAATTGAAAATTGGGGCAGAGTATAAATTATACTTTGATTTAATTTCCAGAGCTCTCTCAGTCCATTTACTACTATATATTATTATTTTTCCATCACAAGGGAAATTCCTGAAAATTGAGCTTTGGCGCTAAGCATTATCCACTTCATTAAACGAACATGTTTGAAAGCTTTCCTTTGAATTTGAGTGATCACCCAAGGTCAGTCAGCTGACCTTAGCAAAAATTACAGGCCAAAAATCTTCTAATAGCCAGGTTACTTTTATAAGGAAATCTACCACTTTTTTCTGTTTGTCAGTCTCCATGCATGGGATGTTGAAAATGAGCTTTCCTGAGCAGGACAATTCAAGGATTTGATTTTGTGATTCATAATTGCTTCATGTTAAACTCTCTCTCTTTATATTTACGAAAGTAAATAATGCGGGTTGAAGCAGAAACTCGTCAAACTGTAAACAAAAGATAAGCCTGGTGACTGGGAAAGAAAGGAAGTGAGAGAAAATACAGAGGGTGAGTCAGCCTTATTGAATAAATTTTTGTTTAGCGATAACTCACGGGAGGATTATCTAATCTTTTTGAAATTTTGACAGAGTTCTTAGAAAGCTCTTTCAGTTAGGCACCATTTTTTATCTTACCAGATTACGATGTTTTATCGCTGGAAAAATGGCTCAAACACAAAGCACCCTTGCCCAGCTTTTCCTAAGACGCTTTCATCAGTCCTATTCTTTCAGGACTCACTCATAAATGCTTCTTCCGATTCTTATGAGATTTAAACGAGTTACTGCACGCACTGTTTCTGTTATGCTGAAGTTTTGATTTCATTTGTTTTTGCGGTATTGGAGCAGAAAAAAAACTTTCATCCTAAAAAACTTCAAAATTTAACAAACGATTTTGCATTCCGACGGTTTTCTCGGCGAAAGTGCAACAAAATCCATCGAAATAAAAACGTAAGGGTGACTAAGGGAGCCATTAAAACAACTGATTCAAGTTTTCAGGGGTTTTTCTTGAATCGCACATGATTTGATTTGAAAGAGTAAGTCTAATGGAAAAGTCTGCGGGGAAGCTTCTGACTGACGCTATGTATTGCACCATTTTTTAGCCAAAAATCGGAAAACTTGGCTCATGTGAAAAATCTGGGCTGGTTAGCTGTGCTTTCCAAATAAGTAGCTCGATTTTTGCGAAAAAATGTTAAAGCGCTAGGGAGTTATCGGTTGAGAAGTGTCAAATATCCTCTGGAAAGGTTGAAAAGGGAGCTGCGCATTTCAGCAATTTTTTCGGCCATAAAATATCGGAATCTGGTTGGGTAAAAAATGGAGCCTAACTGGAAGGGCCTTCTGAAAACCCTGTCAAAATTTCAAAAAGATTGGATAAACTTCTCGTAAGTTAGCGTTAAACAAAAATTATTCAATAAGGCTGACTCACCCTCTGTAATAGCAATAACAAGCAATTTAGAGTTGCTTCAAATGAAAATCTCGGTATTCGCTGCGGAGTCATTAACGACTTCTCCATCCAATCACTGAAATGATTCAACTTCCAAATGCTTATAATAAAAATATTTCTTCGTAGTTATGATAATCTCTTGAGATGGACTCCTTTTCGTAACATAAAATCAGAAACAATGCTCAACCACTAGTCCAATATTAGGCGACGACAGGCCTTATTATTCTGAAATGATTCATTGAAGAAGCAACCAGAAAATCTTGCTCCTGCTTTTATTTTACAGTTCGGCGCTAATTTATCCTTTTTTTTTTTTAATTCATAACTCATTTGGACATTTGGACTAAATTGCATTATGAGGTAAGAGTTAATTACACGGTGTCTTATTTCCTCAGTGAAAGTTTTTGATTTAGGGTCGGTGGGGGGAAGTGTGGACGATTTTCTCTGAGCTCACGTTTGAGAGCTTGTAAAAAAATGAAGCCCTGCTCTTTTACCAAATGTGAAGTATGAAACTTAAATATCCTTTTTTTTTTTTAATTCATAACTCATTTGGACATTTGGACTAAATTGCATTATGAGGTAAGAGTTAATTACACGGTGTCTTATTTCCTCAGTGAAAGTTTTTGATTTACTTGAAATTCAGTTGCTTAATATTTCAAGAAACTTTTCTAAACAATTCAGCTTCAGCTAATTTACAGGGTGTCTAAAATTAATTTCCTCAGTGAAAATTTTTCACATTTTTAAAATGCCGAAAACCGATATTTCTGATTTGAATTTTAGCAGGAAAACTTCAGCAATCTAATAGGGCCGAACGTATATTAACTGAAGCTGAATTACTTGAAAAAGTTTCTTGAAATACTGATGATCAAAAAAATTAAAAACTTTCACTGAGGAAATTAATTTTGGAAACCCTGTACATTTGGCCTTAGTGCATCGATTGCTGAAGTCTGCCTGCTAAAATTTGAATAAGAAATATAGATTTTCGGCATTTTAAAAATATGAAATTTTTCACTGAGGAAATTAATTTAAGACACACCCTGTATACTGTCTTCACGATCAATATACAATTAAATCTGTCATTATTTTTATCTAGTGAGGCGTTTTTCTTGGATCAGGAGGGAATAATCAAGCAACTGCAATGTCCTATGTGCCGCCAGGTTTTCCCGGATCGTATTTGGATGTGTAGCGGCGGACACTCTCTCTGCGGGAACTGTTCCAGGACAAGAAGCAGATGTGGGATCTGCAATGGAGCGTTCCAGTCGGGAAGGAATTTGGTGGTGGAAGCCATGGTAGAAATGCTTCGCTTCAAATGCATTTACGAAAAAGATGGATGTAGAACAATTCTAAAAGCATCCACCAAAAGGGAGCACCACGAACTCTGTCATTTTAGGTAAGCCTGTTATTTTGATTTCTGAAATGGAAAATGTGACAGCGTGTTCAGGTGTCTTTGAATTTTTGAGCTGAATTTAATTTTTACCAAATAGGCCTGTTCGATGCAATGAGTGGAGAGAAAATGTATGCTTGAACGCGACGGTCCTTTACAGTGGCTATGTGAACCATCTTATCTCCACCCATGGTACTGTGAGGAGGATTGAAGACTCACCAGGTGTGTTTCATGGCACGGTGACTACTGGCTTCATTGACGGTAAGGAAAAATACTTCAACTGAAAAGAATGGTGCACTATACAAGACGGGTAAATATTTTTCTCAAAAGTCAAAAAAAAAATTCTTCGGGGCGCCCCACTCGCTAGCAAGTATTTTTGAATCCACCATTTTTATTTAGTGGGTGATAGAAGAGAGAAAGGAAGAGTTTACACAGAGAACACAGACAATTTTTTTTTTTGCACGAAAATTGAACTTTTGCACGGTTTTGAAACTTTGCATTCTGAAAGTTTTCTATACGAGGGACATGTTTTGCCATCATGGCTCTCAGTCTGCTCTACTTTGATCAATATACGCATCAAATCAACAAACTAGCCTTACACAGAAATTAAAATTTCAGCAGAACTCACTTAGGCTCAGGATTTCAAAAACTGACTATTTTATCAACAAAACTGCGAAAATCCAAAGTTAACGGATGTACCAAAAAAAAGGCTACAACCGTAAATCGCAGTTTAAATGCCTTGCATTAATTCTTTTTCAAATTTTAAGGGCACTATCGTATTCTACGCTCAATTTTACCATAGGTAGGTCATACTGTCAATTCAGTTTAGGAAAAATTACCCGTTACTGCTCGATCAAACTCAGAGGCCTCCAAAACGGCTTTGGGCGCCTTATGAGAAAAATCTGCTGGAGTTGAAAACCATCCTGCCGTCCCAATCGAGAATTGCAATTTTTTTTAGTAGTAGTGTGGTATGTTCTCGTGTTTTCTTTGCTCAGGGCTTAAGGGTTAACACCCACAGTTGAGAAAAAAACCGCGATTCCCGATCGGGACAGCAGGATGGATTTCAACTCTGGAAGATTTTTCTCATAAAATGCGTCCAAAGCGGTTTTGGAGGCCTCTGGGTTGGATCGAGCAGTAACGCGTGATTTTTACTATACTAAATTGACAGTATGAGCTACCTAACGTAGAATTGAGCGCAGAGTACGATGGTGCCCTTAAAATTTGAAAAAAATTAATACAAGGCATTTAAACGGCGATTTGCGGTTGTAACCTTTTTTTGGTTCACTCGTTACTTGGCCAAAGAAAAACTTAATGGAAATAAATTCTTTAAAAAAAGAAACTAGCGTTTGTCTCTGTGCAAACTTTTTTTCTATTTACCGAGGGCGGAAGATGGCTGGGGAAGTGGGGCACCCTATTATGTAAGAATCCTTCCAGACTTGCGATTTTTTTTGCAGAAACACTTTTCTCCGATTTTTTGAGTACCATCTTTTTGAAGGCTTTTCAGAAATCTCATTTTTTACGTCTCGATTTTCAGTACCTGCGAACACGCGCTCAGTAATGCGATTTGATGGACAAGAGTTCATCCAATTCAACAGATTCGGGCATTCCGTACTTGAATATTGGCTCTGCATCCTTGGCTCCAGTGAGAAAGCAGCGGAGTATGCCGTCAAGCTCACCGTAACTCCTGTCATTGCTACGCCTCAGGTCTGAATTTCCTTTCCAAATCTTATTTTGATGGGTTTTTTTCCTGAATCTGAAATATTTATTTATACTTCTAGCCGAACGCTCACTTGCAAATGGAGTTTACTCTTCCGGTGAACTCTATCCGAGATTCTCCTGAGGAAATAGAGAAGAGAGGCTCCATGGCTGAAATCAGAAACTCTTCCCTCATGCCATACTGCCAGTACGACAAGGGCATGTTCCAATTTGGGATAAAAATTACCTTCAAGAAAGTCCTCACTCACCGTCGACAATAAGGTGAAAGTGGTAAAGGTGATACCAAGATCATTTTTTCAAAAATTGCTTTATATGAAATTTTGACAGGCAATTAGCTATTTCCATTGCGCTTCAATGTTTCTGTACTCAATTTTACTTTCTCGTGTTCTTAATTAAGATTAACTAAATCAAGGCAGACTTTTCTGGATACATTTTAAACGAATTTAATAAAAGTTTTAAATTTTGAGAAAAATGCTGGAATTTTGAAAGAAATTTAAAAACTCGGCGAAATTGAAAACAATTCGAAAGCTTAGGGAAATTTTGTAATAATGGTAACCCGACAAAAAATAGATTGTGCAAATGAGCATACCTAGTGGGTAGTCAGTCCCAGTTCAGTAAATTATTTTTCTTAGAAATTCAAGGCAGATTCTGTTGAACAATGAGGCAGGATTTCCCTTTTTTTTTAGCTCCACGGTCAAAAATGTACGCTTTTCATAATTTTTCTGCTACTTTCATTCCGCTGACAGTGACAGAGAAGCGGGGCTCGCCTCGGGTCAGGGGCAAATACCTCGCGCCTTTGAGTATGAAAGCAGCAAAAAAAAAATTTGTTCGTTTGCCGCCATATTTTTTAAAATAGGAGTTAAAAGATGACTGAACACATTTTCCGCACCTGGGTAAAATGCTGAATATTTTAGACTATATGTTAAAATTATCATAAAGCAAACCCCCTAGTCTTTGCTTGAAAGTTGTTCCTCTATTTCTTGAGCAACCTTGAGCTCGACAGCTAGGAATTCAAAAAACTCGTTGCGCCGTTTTGAGCAAAATAATACGTAAATTAGAAATTTACAAACTGTAATAAAATAAAAATGGCTTTTTGTTTAAAGAAAATTTGTATTAAAAATACTCTATGCACTAAAAAGTACCGTATGATTGTGTGCGAGTTCCGCCGGCTACCTGCGATGTCTCTCAATGAGCAGCAGTTTCCTCAACGCCAACAATGATAACAGCGAGCCATTCCTCAACCCCCTAATTATGTCGAAAATTCGGAAGATGCACATCTCACTCAGCAGGGTAGAATGCTTTAAAATTTATTTTGGTCCCTTGTGTTTTAATTTTTGTGGAAAAATGGGTTCAAGCCATACCCTATGCAGGCTTACGACTACAGTCAGCTATATTGGTTACTAGCTCCCAGTACCTTAATTTTATGGGTTCCTAATGAAGGAGTCCGTCTTTAAAGTCTGGTTATCTCCACTTCTTCAGATTCTTCTTCATCTTCGTTTATGGTTTGCTCAAACGCAAATGAAGAAGTTGACACAGGCGCAGGAGTCAGCGGTTCTGAATTGGAAAAGTCGTAAGGCAGATTTAGATTATCGCTGGGGGACTTTTTTAGGCAATCTTGCGTTACTGCTATTTTACCTGAATCAGTTAAGGACCCTGAATCCCAGGTTTTCGGTGTATCAAAGGACACTGATTTTCTTGGGGGAAGACATGGAGGAATGGCTTCCCTTAAAGTAGTCCCTCCTTCTTGCATAGTACTCCCATCATCTACATCGAAAAACAGATTGAAAATAAATTACTTAGGCAAGCGTCTTACCCCAAGTACACCTTCAAAATCGAATTTGCGCTTATTCAGCATTCCATATTCTTGTTTCGTATTCTGAAGTTTCGAATTCCAAGTTTTAAATTATTGATTTTGATTTTTCGCGTTTTGAAAATTTCAAACTAGAAAATATAGGATTCTAGTTGTCAAATTACTAAATAATTTTTCCAATCCTTTTTTTTTTTTAATTATCTAAGCTCCTTTTTTTTTCATAGAATATTTTAGAAGTTTAAACTTAAAAATTCTTATTTGCTTGATTTTAATTTGACTTTTCAAATTCTGTGATTTCGTCCAAAACTGCAGAGTCCGCATCATGCGCAGTCATGAGAAAACTAATTTCCAATTGAGTTAAATATTGGATCATAGAAATCAGCACCGGAAGCTTACCTCTGTTTCTGATACACTCAAGAGCCTGAAAATATTTTTGTCCAAGGGGTGTTGGTGCTTGAGATTTGTAGTTTAAATACCGAACGGCTTTCCCGATGATTTCTCCAACAATTTCATCCGCAAGGATGTTAATCTGAATTTGTTCCTCCATTAAAGTAATCCCGAAATAAAATCTCCTCAGTTCAAGCTGAAATATAAATTACTGGACCAAAAAAAACTTTTTTGGTAAGGTAACTCATTACCACTCCACAAGTCTTTTCGAACTGAAAACTAAATGAGAGATTAGATGGATTTATTTTTACCATGAAATGAAAATAAGATTAGGAAAAGCGAAAAATGATAATTGGGGAAATGATTCAGCAATGCGTATTACAGTGGCCTATTTTGGAAAACCGCATTCTAGAATCATTATATTTTAGTAGCAGCAGGTGGTTTGGTTCTGTTTTTTGATTTATTCAATTTCTACAGATTTATGAGTAATTCTGATGGATGTTAGAGAGCAAGTGACTTTCCTCTGCCGCATTTCTTCGCTCGCAATTCCAACTTTATGCTTCCGGCCCTGTTCCCAGTTGCTAATTTCTTGGAAGGAGTAGTACTATAAATTCCAGAGAGGAGCAAGTACACCCCTGCAACGCAGGAAATATCGTACGTTCCAGTGAAATTACAGCCACACGGCAAAAAGAATTTTCGACGCGGCGGCTAGTTTGATTTTCTTGAGATTTTTCGAAAATCCTTACCTCCGAGTGGGCCCCCAATCAGCGTCTAAATCCCTATGAAAAGCAAACGAAGCATTGTTTATTCCATCATTCCCAGGAACTTTAGCACAAGTATTTAGCGGAGGACGGTGAAAACGGTTGAAAGCTAAATAAATGAGATGAAGAATAACTGGAAAAAAAGACCTTTACCACCTTGATTCTTCATTTTTGAAAACTGATTCGACTTCGCAAGCTTTTTCTTTTGAAGTTGTAAAGAACAGCTTTCCTAATGTTAGTGTGGCGGTATCCTTCGACGAGGGCAGCGAAATCCACGTCTTCTCGGATAATTGCACTAAATACCGACTCGCTCTTTCTGAAATATGAAAATATGTTTTTGTTTTATCTTTTGCTCTAAATTTTCCCTGTTGTTCGCTTATTCAGAAAACATTTTTGGATTTTGGATGAGCTTTTTTAGTTTCAAAATAACTGGAGCAATAAATAGGAAGGACAGATCTGTCTTGGCCGTCAAAGCTCAACCACCCTTTGTACACGTGGCTAAGGAAGTTAAACTTTGCGCTTTTTCTCTACGTAAAAATTCCGAAAAAGAAAACCGGCAGATGATTACTCTTTTTAGTATACTACTTGTTTTTAGTGGTTGTTTGTTATTGTCGTATCATCTCATCGTATGGAAGAATTGTTCTCAACGGAGGAAGTTCATTTAATTTTTGATCAACATAGCATACGACTGGAACTGGTTAGCTTAAATACCTTCGAAGGAGAGTAGTGAGGTAAGAGTGAGATTAGTGGATCTACTATCTATATAGGAGTGATTGATGAAGCAGAAGAGTGGTCAGTGGTGGTGATCAAAGTAAGGAGAGGGTAGTGTAGTGACTATTTAGGGTGAGCAGACACTGAAGTTTGCGGGGAGCAGTGACTGGGGTTGGTCAGGTGTAACGGACTGGATTTAGACAGCGATGGCTCTATGGTACAGCCACCTACGTACTACAATCCGGCTGTGATGTTGCCTAACAGTACAGGATACAGTTTGGGATGGTTGTAGCATACGGACATCGCTCGTACTAGAAAGATAGACAGGAAAGTGTTGGAGGGGCAGGGAAGAAGTTAAGTTAGGGGAATTAGACATCACCCAGTAAACCTAGGTTGATCGCAGGATGATCGCAACAATAAATCACCGCACGCATCGCGCGACGATACCTATGTCCACATTTCTTAACATCATGCGACCATCCCCACCGATCATCACAAGTGTCATCGCCTTGAAATGTATTGCGATGCATAAATGCTGCCCGGTTGCCGAAAAACCGTATATTCATAATTAATTCAAGTTTCAAATGCTTTAAAAATTTTTAATTTCACTAAAATTAAAGTATTGTAAAGATAAAGCTAATTGAAAAACAACGTATATACGGAATGTCCATGAACTTAATTGAAAAGGGTTCAATATCTTCAAATTATTTATCACAAAAGAAACAAACAAAGAAAAAAATGGCTATTTAAATTTAGCAACTAAAAATAATCGAAATTAAGTGAAGATAAAATTAAAAAAACAGCATT
>JABASM010002855.1:0-10195 GCA_019776545.1 Brachystomella parvula | reverse complement strand
TCTTGCGGATAACCTGCTGAAAAGAGAATGTGAAAGTGAGCGTGTGAGAGTGGGCGAACGGGTTTGTGTGGGTGGCCGCTATGGCGACACTAATCAATCGTACGGTAGTTTCAAATGCTGAGAAATCAAGAAGGTTAATCAGTTAGATTTTTCTAGTTTTAAAAAATATGCCCAGCTATGGTAGGTTCACCTGATTACAAGAGCCCAGTCTAAACTCCCTTAGAATTACTTACTGTTGATGGCGATAATTTTGTGGGCAATTCGTGGGAAGTAGCTTTCGTAAATCTGTACCACTTCCAACCAGAGGGGTATGCATGCAGTACAAACATGGCTTCTTCTATTGAATCCCGCCAGGTTGAAGAGGAGGTACCCTTCGATTAGTTCTTGCCCAGTTAGGTTTGAAATAAGGTGGAGGTTCAGGACACTACGCTCCAAGGCATACAAGAAATAGTTACGAACTTTGTTCACTTCTCCTTTTAAAACTATTTGCCGCAAGTCCATAGCATGGAGTCTGCTGACTACTCCTAAAATAAAATGAAATTGTAATTTTTAAATTTTTTGATTTTAGCCTAGAAAAATTTCCGTTTCAAAACGGATCTTGTAAATTCCAAATCCATTGGCGGTCAACAAGTTTTGCTCTCCTTTTCTATTCTTCTTTTCAGTTTTTCTATTCTTTGAAATACAAGAGCTTGGGGTAGCAAAAACGCTCAAAAATTCTCATGTGCTTTGCAATATGCCTGAGGATTTCAAAATGAGATTTCCGAAAATTTGGGGAATGAGAATGTGTGCACGTATCCCGCCTAGCGGTAAAGAGCTTACAAGTTACTAATTTGGCGGACCTACCTGGACGGTTTTGATGGTCAAGGGTGAAGTAAAATGGAAGGTATCTGGCAACGTTAGACAAATTTGATCTGATTAAGTTATCCATTTTTACCTCTTTCCGCCATTTAAAGTTCTGGTGAAAAAAAACAGCATTAAAATAGCCCAACAAGGACATGGGAATTTCGTTTGTACTTCTCTGATTAATTTCTCAGCCTGGTCGACATCCAAATTTTTTGCGCGTAAGAATCGTACTAAGTATTTGTCTTCGAACATGTACTTGTAGGTTAGGCCATCCGACACTCTCGCACGGAACTATAATGAGAAAACTTCGATTAAAATATCTGTCACCTTTTTCTAATTTTTTTGAAATTCAGTGATAGATGACCCTCGGAATTTTTTGAATTTCTTCTTCGGTATAAGAATCCCATGCTAGCGTCGTATTACTTCCAGCAGAAACTTCACTTTGGATTTTTGCAGAAGTAAATCCAGCTGCGTAAACTAAAAATAGTAAGCTCCTAATTTTAAAAACTGTCTCTGAGTTCAAAATCATTTTTCTGAAAGACTGGAAAATTCCACTCCTTACCGTCGGAATCCTTTAATGAAAATAAACCCTGGTTTTCTAAGCAAAAACAAAAAATATAATCGCCACTACACCTACAAAAAATTACATAAAATGTTTTTATTCCTCATCTGATGCAGTAGCATTGGAAGTGATTTATACTACATTTTCGCTAAACAAGTTTCTCACTTTTTTCTGGACATCAAATCCTAATTTGCAGAATCAAATTATTCCAAATGGTCTTGCGTATTTTTTGGAAACCTTGGAATCCTAGTCAATAAAATACATTTAAGGAAGGCGTCAGGTGAGATTTTTAGATGATTCAGAAACTCGTGGCCGATCCGGTTAGCAGGGTCAATTAATTAAATTAATTAGATTCTTGTTCCCACGGCGTCACTGGCTGGTTTTCCTAATTTTTTTTTCCCAAGAAATTTTTCTCTTTTCGGAGTTGCAGAACAAATTTGTTTTTACAGCCGATTCGTATTTGTGTATTCACTCAATTAACTCTAGAGTTATTTACAAGAAAATAAAAGCAAGTTGTTTTTGAACAGTTTGTCGAACTCTTGGTTTCTCTTAGGAACTTTAGTATTGAAGTTTGAACCACTTACAAAATCTTCAAATTCAAAAACATGCTGACGTTTATTTAAAGCTTTCAAAAATTTGCTAAACCATAAATTTTAATTATAAGAGATCCGAAAATCTCAAACTTCTAAAATATAAAATCCTATAAATAAAAAAATAGAAATATTGAAGTAAAAAAGCAGTAGTGTTTCATCCGAAACTAGTACTCCGAGTGGGAAAAATGGTTAAACTGGATTCACACGGAAAGTTGTTCCGCTCAAAGCGTCCAAAACTAAAAAAAAATGGTCTACTCTACACAATTCTCCGTGGCAGACGCGCAAGAAAGAAGCACCCCAGATTCACCCTCAGGTTCTCGCGTTGTATACTAAATTTTAAAAAGCACAAAAATGATTTTCCAGCACAGCCTGCAGCATTATTTTTTGATGCCAATACGATAGTAGCATTCAACCTAAATGCTGCAGACGGTCAGTTTTTTGTAACAACTTGTAATATAGTAAAGAAGGGAGATTGATATTGTCGGTGAAAGACGCTGTTTATTTTTTTCCTTCTTTTTTTTTTAATTTATTTTTTGAAAGCTGGCGTAGAACACCTCTGAAGTACAGCTGGCAGCTGAGCAGGGCACAGCATTGTATTCCTTCCTTTTCCACCGCCGTGCTCCCTGTAGCTACTCGCCTAAAGAATTCGTATCTTCGTTAGTACTCTTTTTTGGACTGCAAGCATAGACCCCTTGAACAGTTAGTATAACAAAAGAACATGGGTCTAGTTACCAAATCTGAAATGAAGTCATTTATTTTCTTACCCCAGTTTAAAAATTAAAAATTTAAAGAAATGTGATGTGGCTATCATCACATTTCTTTTAATATTTAATTGCTGAAGAAGGCCAAAGCGTCGAAACGTCCAATTTTCCAGAGTATTAAACGGTAATTTAATTTCGTGTGCCTTAGTCCTCTTAGTATTTTTCAATATATCAGTTTATTGCACGAGTTTTGTTGGCTTATCATATTCGCCTAACTTATGCGTGTTTACCTCACACGGAGAAAAATGAAGCAATAACTATCCAGCGGTTAACTATGCAAGTTTTACGCCCATACGCAATAACGAAGTTTAAAAATCCGAGTTTAAAAAAAAAGGAAACAATTATTTCTATAATTTAAATTTAAATTAAATTCCGACTAAATTTAAACTTCGTTGGTGTATATGGTTGTTAAAAGATTTAGCCTTCATCACCTTGCTCACCTTCCCTTATTTTGATCTTTATTTTTACCCCAACATAATTTTGAAATGCGCCGGAGTAAGTTCATAAAGTTTTGGGCTCGTAAGAGTTCCGCCGAAAGACACCTCAAGATTTTCCTTTGGAAATAATTTAAGGAGTTCTGGCTGCCATTCCCCTTTATTCACTGTGTATATTTGGAGACGCTGGAGGGTGTCTGCAGTCAGAAATGGTTTCACTGTCTGTAAGAGGCTGAAAGTCAAATCGAGAAAAATTTCGATCATCACCTGGGCACTAGCTGACAAAGTAAAAGGTGCAAGATTTTTCTTACCTTTGGAAAATTTTTGGTACTTTTGGGACAAAAACGGTAAAGGAAATTAGTCAGTTAAAACCCTAGATCACGATCTGTTAAAATTTCAGGCTTACCGTTTATGACAATGATTTTGTGCGCCGAATTTGGATAGTACTTCTCATAGGTGTCTGCAATTTCTATCCAGAGCGGTAGACAAGCAATGCAAGCATGCGATCGTAGATTAAACCCCGCCATGTTAAACAGCAAATAGGCTCGATTAAACTCCTGCCCTGTTTCATTTGCAACCAGGTGAAGGTTCCAGATCGCCCGATCAACACCGTATAAGACGTAACTTTTTAACTTCTTGTATTCACCGCGTAAAATAATCTCACGGGCGTCGACATTCTTAAGGGAAGTTACTGCAGCTGTTAATTAATAAAAAATAAATTAATAATAAACTGTGCAAACATGGGTGTACGTAATAGCGCAAGCGTACCGTGCCAATTTGTACCGTGTACCGTGTGTATACGGGGGTTAACCGAGTGGACATTTTTCTGAAATCGCTCGAGATTTCGGAGAAGCGAACGTCTTCGGAGAAGCCTTTGCTTTTTACTTTCCAAGTGCCGAAAGGTTCGCGTTCACTTTTCCTTTTCAAATCCCGAACGGTACGGCGAACCTGTTTGCTATTTTCCCGCTCAAATCCAGAAGGGTTCGCCTTCGCCTTTTTCCCCCTCAAATCCCCAACGTTTTGGATTCGCTTTTTTCTTCAAATTCCGAGCGGTATTGCGAACCTGTTTGCCTTTTGGACGAACGCGTTCGGGGATCGTTACCGAACCCCAAACTGCTAACCCCGATAACTTAACGTAAACTGCTTTACCTGGTCGGTTGTGACGGTCACGCGTGAAGTAGAACGGCATTCGCCTCAACAGAGACGAGAAATTCCGATAAATTAGGGCGTCAACATTATTTTCTTTCCGCCATTCAAAATTCTGTAAACCGTAAGATCAAAAAATTCCAGTATAAACATTTAATTCTTTTTTTGAGCGTCTTCTTACTTGACGTATCATCTTTTCTGCTTCGTTTAGGTCATTGCCTTTTGCGCGGAGAAATCGGACCAAGTATTTATTTTCAGACATATAGCGGAGTGTCAGGCTGTTTCCAGCTCTACTACGAAGCTGTACAGGAAAAAAAGAAATCAAATAGTAAATACATAAATAATGAAAAAGCTGTTAAGAACCCACGAGGAGATAGTTGAACGCCACCAGCATTCCAAAGTTATTTTTAAAAAATTTCATACGTGTAATGCTCACCTTTGGAATCAGATCCAATTCTTCTCGAGTGTATGTATCAAATTCTTTTAAAGTCTTCGTCGTTATTTGGGCAGATGCGAGGTGAAGTAGAAGGAGCGAGAATATCCAAATCATTTTTCACAGCAAGTACTTAAAATAATGATGATTGCAATTTCTGTTTAGTCCGTCCTTTGTCAATACCGAAGAGACTGACACTTTTATTTTGAAAAATTAGATCACTTTTTCTACTCTATGGAAAATTAATTCTTGCAAAAGGAACAAAGTAAAGAATAAACGCAGTGACTGGAATTGCTTTTTGTTATGCGAACTGATCAATACGTCTTCTGATAAAAATTTAGCGTCAACGAAAAGTCTACACGAATTTAACTCAATACTTGTTTCCAGTTTTAATTTATTTGGTTTTTCCCTTACCTTAAATACTTAAAACACGTTTTCAGGAACTTCCTTTTGGTTCCCTGCACCTTTTGCGTTAGCTTAGTTTGGCATTGTCCTTGAGGCAACTTTTATACTTTGGAAGATTAATTAATGGAGGAATTAGAAGTAACGTACCTCAAGGTTGAACATATTTTTTTATTTAATTTAAACAATTTTATTATTTCTGGTCCGCTACACTGACGCTGTTTCACTTCCACTTAACAAGTTCCTAATTAGGCGAAAATAGAGGAACTGAGGAAGACTAATAGGAAATACCACGAGTTCACAAATCTGTACCGTAAGACGGGGTGAATCGGGACAGGTGGAGTGAATCGGGACACCGATGCTTAAAACAGGCTAGCTAAAGTACCGGTAAACGATTACGAATGTTTTCAATGCCGTAGGATAGAGAAGGACACCCCAAAAGCAATGTATCTTGATTTGTCGGGAAAAGACTTTCTTTCGAAGCGGAAGAGCATTTTAAGCTCAGCGAAATACAAAAATTCATCCGATGTGCCATTTTCAGACTGTAAATATGTCTTGCGCTTCGGAAAAAATTCTTTTTCAGAAAAATCAAGATACAATGCGTCCGGAGTGTCTTTCTCTATCCTACGACATCAAAAACGTTCAAATTTGTTTACCGATACTTTAGCTAGCCTTGTTTAAACCTTGGTGTCCCGATTCACCCCACCTGTCCCGATTCACCCCATTTTACGGTATGGACAAAAACGTAGAGCCACATCTTTTTGTTTGAGTCTACCTAGGAATAAAAAAAAAACTTGAAATCAGCGTAACACAGAAACTGGCTATAGAACCAGAGTAAAAACCGAAATATTTAAAGGTCTATCAAAAGAATCAGGACACAAAATTTTTCGCTTGACGTATTCATGGCTCGGATTTATGAGGTCAACTGACTGACGTTTTGTGACCCCAAGAGGTCAAAGAAGTTGGCACCCCGTTTTGCGCCCTGTAAAACATTTGTGTTCGTAGTCATGAACTACTCTTACTACTCCTGTCAGGTAAATTTGTGCCCGCCTAGCTGGACTTGGGGCTTGAGACTTGGAATGGGACTTGGCCATATAAAGGGGTAATACGGGACGGTTTTCAGGTTCTTACCTAAAAACAACCTAATAAAGAAGCCAAAGGATACCACACCACTGAAGGAATACAGATAAGCTCCTAAAAATTTCAATGAAACTTGGTGCATTCGTTAGTGTTCACCAGTAGCTCCAACACTTTGGTACGGAACGGAAGTAGGGCTTTAACCGTTTGTGACCTTTGGAAGTCACCAAAGGTCAGTCACTTGACCTCATGGCTTCAAACAAGGGATTTCGAAAGGGCTTAGCTTCTTGATTATAAAAATGTGTCACACTTATCAGCTTACAATTAGTTTAAAATATGGCCGCCAGAGGTCATTAACTGTTCTGCATAAACGTTGACGACCTCTGGCGGCCATGTTTTAGGTCAAAATTGTCAAGTATGGTATATTTTTAGAATCAGAAAACCAAACCTAGTCGATTGAGGAGCCGCTTGTGCGTGACGTTTGGTGACCTTCAAAGGTCACAAAAGGTCTGTGCCCCGCTTCCTTCCTGTACCACAGTTGGAGCTACTGGTGAGCACGAACTAACACACCAAGTTTCATTCAAATCTGTCGGAGCTTCCCTGCTACCTTTCTGACGTTCGGTATCTTTTTCAGCTTAAACCGTGGATACGCGTAGGCCTTTTGATTCGGTGGAGTTTCCTCTTGTTCTGAAAATTAACTGGGAACTTCGGAAGGGATTTCGAATTTTACAAATTCTTGTGAGAATGAATCTTTTGGGCAAAAGTATAAAGTAACCAGAATTACTACTCGAATTGTAATGGCATGTCATTGGGAATTAAGAAACTTTCTGAACAACAACATCGAAGATTAAATTCAAACAAAGAAATTTTATTTGTAAAAATAACTAAGCTTCTCCTTCAATATGCCGTTAACTCGTTCGCCATGACAAGCGTTCCTACCCTAGCATAGTTTTGAAATGAGCCGGAGTAAGGTCATAAAGCTGTTGGGGCGGAGCAGTTCCGCCAAATTGAACTTCAAGATTTTCTTTTGGAAATATTTTGAGGAGCTCCGGCTGCCATTCTCCTTTATTTACTGAGTAAATTTGCAAACGCTGCACGGTGTCCGCTGATTGAAATGGCTTTACGGTATCTAGGAGGCTGGAAAATAAAAAAGAATCTCAACGCTATAAACAAAGGATCTCAACGCTAAAAAGAAGAAAATACAGCTACAAAGTTTTTTGTTTTACCTCACAAAAATCTTCGGCACTGGGCAAGGTCACAAAAAAAGAAAGAAATAAAGCTTTGTTAGATAGGAGCAACTGTAGAAGAATTATTTTGACTTAAAGCCTCACCATTTATAACAATGATTTTATGTAACATCCTAGGGTAATACTTTTCATAAGAGTCTGCTATTTCAATCCACAGAGGTAGGCAAGCGATACAGGCATGAGCCCGGGGGTTGAACCCCGCCATATTGAAGAGTACATACCCCGAAATAAATTCCCGTCCAGTTTCATTAGCAACGAGGTGAAGGTTCCAAACAAGCCGCTCAGCCCCATACAGGACGTAGCTCTTCATTTTCTTGTATTCACCACGTAAAAGAATGTCACGAGCGTTGACATTTTTGAGGGATGAGACAGCCCCTAGAAAGTACAACGGAAGTGATAAACGGATCTGAGCCTCACCGCTGTTGGAAGAAAGGGAAAGCTGAATATACAGTAGAACCTCTCTACGAGAAACTAATTTTTCCACCTTGTTTTATTTTCTTTAGCTGGCGCGCTGCCGTTAAACTTGAAATAAAGGTCAAGGTCCTTCTTGACCTACTGACCTTGACCTTTGTTTCAAGTTTTACGGCAGCGCGCCAGCTGGAGAATATAAAACAATGTGGAAAAATGTATTTGCGGGAAGTATGAATAAAATTGTAGCAAACGCTTTAAAGGAGTACGCAAGTCAGAAATAGGAACAGAGACTCTCCGATGGATTTCAAACTTGGTAGACACTACTGACCAGTACCACCAACGCTTGTACAGGGCCAACGTGATGCATTGGCCTTTGGTGACCTCGGGCGGTCACAAAAGGTCACGGAAAAAGCAATAAGTAAATCGACCGGGCTTGGTCTCCTTACCATACTTGACTGTTTTGACCTGAAAAATGGCCGCAAGAGGTTGCAAAAGTTTGCGTAGAATACTTAATGACCTCTGGCGGCCATGCTTTAGGTCAAGTATGATATATTCACAAAATCAGGAGATCAAGCTCGTTCAAGTGACGTGTCACTTGTCCAAATCCGTGAGGTCAAAAGGTCACTTAGGGTCAATGCCCCACTTTGACCCTGCACAAAAGTTGAGGGTACTGGTGAGTACTACCTATCTGCCAAGTTTCATTGAAATCTATCGGAGAGTCTCTGTTTCTATTCTGACTTGCGTACCCCTTTAAGCATTTGCTTCAAGGCCATGCTTCAACCTAAGTTGTTAAAAGCAAAACCTTGAAATTCCGTGAATAAAAAAAAAAACAGAGAAGCAAAAGCTTAAACTTTGATTCAAGCTTTTGCTTCGACCGATTTTGTATGGCTACCACAATTTTTACAATTTGGGACACCATACCCCATTCCAAAAATTCTACCTGGTCAAAGTTTTGAACTAGTAGTAGTTTCATGCTGCGTTATGTAAAATAAACCATCTGCATCAGAATTGCTCTGCTTACCCGGTCGATTGTTTCGGTCACGTGTGAAGTGAAACGGCATTCGCTTTACCATTGATGAAAAATTTTGAAAAATTAAACTGTCAACTTTGTTTTCTTTCCGCCATTGGAAATTCTGTAAACCAACTAACAATATATAAAATTTCCATTAAAATATTTCACTCGGTTTCTGATTTCTCTTTTACCTGTCGCATCAATTTTTCAGCTTGGTTTAAGTCGTTTCTTTTTGCACGGAGAAATCGGACCAAGTACCTCTGTTCGAACATGTAACGCTGAGTCAAACCATCTCCAACTCTGCTACGGAGCTGGGCAAAATAAAATATGAGGGTCCACGGGAGTGTAAGTTATGTCACAACCCACCCGAAATGGAATGCTTACTCACAAATTACGGTTAACAATACTTTTCCTTACCATCGGGAGGAGATCCAGTTCCTCGCTAGTGTAATTATCCAATTCAGCTTGTGGCTTTTCAGCTGAAACTTGATAAAGTACAAGGAGAAATGCCCATATCCAAATCATTTTTGACAAGAAACTCCTTATTGAATATCGCTTCCAGCAAGGAGAAGCTTAAAGCACAAGTGAGTAGAAAAGATTTTAGCGCTTCCTTGAGCTTCTGCATTTTTAGTCGCAGTAAATACAATGCCATCTAAGTGATTCCCAGTCTTTTTGGCAGTAAAAACCTGTTCTAACTACCTGCGTTCATTGTCCAGCTCTTGTCTTTCCGTGGAACATTTGCACTTAGGTAGAATAACCGGTAACCATAAAATAAAAATTTGCCATGATTCAAGGCTAAACACCCTTGTCATTTTGGCTTTGCAGAATTAACTTCAGTGGATGGTGGGAATTGCGAAAATGTAAGAAAGGGAAATGGCAACTGAAACTGTAGGGGAGACCGGGTACAATTGGCACAGTTTTACTTTAACCGTATTTTGCGCCTAGTAAATGGCGTGAATAAAATTAACGGTAATCATGAAAATAATGTCTATGCACCTGACCATCTCAACAAATTTTTTGCAGTACGAAAACTCAACGTACTTAGATGAATTTTATTATTTAATGAATTGATGATTTTGTGCCAACTGTACCCAAGCATGGGTACAATTGGCACAAGGTAGGAATACAACCGACTAGCTTTTACTTTAATTAGGTTTAGCACGTAAATCAAGTTATGTGATCGTGAAAACACGGTACATGCATCTGGTAATCTGCATAAATTTTCTGCACCGCGCAAACTCAACTAAGTTCGACGAAATTAATTTTTGAAGTTA
>JABASM010002854.1:0-10196 GCA_019776545.1 Brachystomella parvula | reverse complement strand
ACGATAGGCTTTTCAAGGATTTTGATTATTCACTTTGATTAAATGGGAACTGACTACAAAAATTCCAGTAGTTTTATTTGTCAGAAATTACACATTGGGCACAATGCTTTCTCCTACCCCTTCCTTGTTATCTTTGAGAGTTTTAGCAATATAATATTGGACCTAACCGCTCCGCTACTCCGTCCTCATCAATTCTATGGTAAAAGTCTAACATCATCAACAACTGCTGATGTCTAGCGGATAATGGGAAGCGAAAAGCTGCTCGTGGCTGCAAAATAACGGCTGATAAACAGGAGTGATAACGATGTGGATTTCTGGTAGTAACATTGAAAATACAAGGATTTTTACAATCCCGGGTATTTTTGTCCAGCGTCAACTTTTTTAGCATTGCCCCGGCCCCTCATTTAATGATTGATGGTATAAGATAAGTCACGGAAAAAAACGTAATTAAATTTACAGGTAATTTGTGCAACACGAAATTTTTATTTGAGTTTAGATTAAAGAATGATCACAATAAAGAAAATCACGAGCAGAATGACCGAGTAGGTTCAATGGCCACAAAAACTTATCGCTGTCGCTGCCTCAGGAGAAAGGAGAGGAAAAGCTAAAAAGTTTCACTCAGAATTTAATTCTGGCTAGCAAGCTGAAAAATGCAAGATTTTTAGATTACAACAGAAAAATCACGTTGAATTTTTACTGCAAAATAAATTTAAATCCGCTAGAAACAAATGTAAAAAATCTGTAGTCGTTAGTATTTCCAGTAAATTTATGCGTTTTGAACTAACCTAGTTTAGGAGTAGCTTTTTCAGATAAGCGTTTAAAGCGAATTTTATGAAAGTTTGTACAGTCAAAGCGGAAAACGTCAAAATTTCTTTGAATAATGTTTTCTGCCTCAACTAACGGGAATGGACGAGATCAAAAAAATTTGGCTTTCAAGGACAAGGCATTGGTTCCACAAAGTTTCAGTTAAGCGCTTATGAGAAATCGCTTTTTTAAAAGTGTTACAGTAAAAGCTGGAACATGCCCCCCCCCCCATCACATGAAATCACCTTTCGATTTTTATTACAAATTTAATTTAATTAGCAATAATTGCTTAAGAAATTAATAGTGATGAATTGGCTCAGTAAATTTTTTCATCTATCGTGTTAAGCTTTTCAAAATTTTCTCAGACAGTTTTTCTTATTGCAATTAAGTCCGCACCAAGTGAAAGCTTAATTTTTTTTTGTCTGGCTACGATAAAGCAATTGACGTATTCGGTCTGGTCTCAAGCAGAGTGGCCATTATTACGTAATTTTTCTCATGCTCTCGTAGCCTCATGCAATTCACCTGGACAGTTGCGAAAAAAAACCCCGACCCTTATCTCGATGATACCTAAAAATTGGATGATGACGTAATTTTTTGTTTAAATTAAATCCGGCCAGCACCTGCTGCTCTTCGCTTACAATGTATTAAAAATCCGGTACTAAAAATTCAGGATTTTGTTTTCGGTTACCGAAATAATCACGACTTAACCTTCCACCCCCTGAGGGTTGATTCTTACATTTTATCTTTTCTTCTGGGAAAAAATGGTCGTGACACTCGCCGGCAAGGAGGATTATAAAATATATTTTTTCTTCTCATTGTTGTATACTTTTTTTTTACCTGAGGTGGATGAAAATGCATTGTTGATGACTATAGGCCCTGGGATATGAGTGGGGGGAATTTCCTTCAACTTCATTCCACCTCCGCCTTGTTAAATGATGAATTCTTTCCCTCTCTTGATGAGAATTTATTCACTGACTCAGAATACTCACACACTTCTGGTGCTCCGGCTGCTGCTGCTCTTGCAGATCATCTTCGTCATCAAATTACATTATTCTCCATTGTTGTACTAATCACATCACCACCGCCGCCGCTGAGTCATCGAACTCATTTTAAAAGAGCATCTTTATATTCATTTCTCTCCAAAAATTCTGAAAAAGGAACACTGTTTTGTGTTTTTCAAACAGCGTCGTCTCAAGTTCTGCTCGGCAGGCAGTTTTCACCAGCTCCGTGAATTCTTTGTTTAGCTCCAGAATTCTTCGTTCGTCTGCCAACAGTTCCCAGCCATGGAGGTCAAGGTCCATGCCCCAGGTTGGTCAACTCGGAAAATGGCGTCCTGGAAAATTCATGAAATCTCAACTGACGAGTGCAGTGAGGGTAGTGGGAAACCCAAACGAATTTGCGCTGCGTGATAATACGAAACTTCTTGAATTGGCTGACAGTATACACACGAAGAAAAGTCCGCCGGCCCACCACCCTTTGTCAACTCCAAGGGCCCCCACCCCAGTGAAAATCATCAAATCCGAAGTTGGGCAAGGCTTGCAAAAAGCAGGATCGTCTTTCCGCCGCTCAAAGCTCTATGCAAGTTTCTCACCAACCAAGCGATCGCTCCATAAATTATCAAAAGTTGACCCTACGAAAACCAATATAGAGCATCTCGTAAATAACAGAGTGCGAAGCGAAGCACCTCAGCCGGTCACGATCCCGACGACGCCGTTGAATTTTCACAACACCGAAAAACTGTCAACAGCCTTTGCTCCTTCTAAAAATCCACCCCCTCCTCCACGAGTAAAATTATTCCAGAAAAGCCTCATTCCTGTCACGACCCAAGGGACGAGCCCTAAAACCATTCCTTCAAACCGAGCTCCTCAGAATTCAGGAACTGGAAACTCTCAACCCCCAGTAATTTCCTCTGCCCAAATAATTCCGCTGAACTTAACGAAACAAGAGCAGCGAATTCAAAAAATCAGCAAAGAAAATGGTTTAAATTTTAATAAGAAATTGGTCCCTGCTCCCAGTGCTACGGAATTAGAGTCATTGTTAGGTGGAACGGAAAATAGTGCAAGTCCTAAACCCCGACTTCCGTCAATTGTCGTTAAACCCCGGAAGTGCTCTGCAACTACTGCAAGTATTCCCTCTACCCAGCTGCAACCACCCCAGCAGCCACCGAGCTTAAAACTTTCACGAGAACTGCGAACCCACCCACCCCTATCAACTTCACTTTCCCATGAGAGCTATCTCAACAATAATCTCAACAATGGGAATAAGAGCGGTAGCCATCGCCGGAAACGAAGTCGCTCACTTCCTAAATCCTTCTTATCAAGAGGAGATTTACTCAAGAATGTCATTCTACCCCTTCCTGCACAGAGGTAAGGAAAAAACAAATTGCCAGGACTTCAATTTGTACAAAATTTTAATAGGAACCAGGAACTTTTTTTGCAATTTGCGGAAAGCGGTGAGATTTGTTAGGTTCGTATACCTGGAGGGTCTGGGGCAAAGCCGTTTATTTTTATGTGCATAAATTTGCAAGGAAAAAATGGGTCTATGACTTGTTCCTCTGCTCATTGCAAATTCCTTGTTGTTGCAGGGCGAATCCTGTCGCCTTAGGAAAAACAAGTTATCATCACCTGTTTCTGAGATTAATTTAGTATGGCTAGGCAGGTGTGAAGAAAAATTGTGACAGGGCGGAGGAGGTCAGGAAGTTTTTTTTTTTGCTATATAAAAATACCAAGAATTTCGGATAATTGAAAATGGTAGATAGTTTGTTGAGCTTAAAAATGGTGTTTTAACTGACTGAGCTTTTTATAATAGCAAAACTCCAGTATTTTCTTGGTTTTGATTGTCACCATGCAAAGCAGCTTGCTTCTGCGCCTTGTTTGCTTTACTTTAATTAAGATTCAGAATTTAAGTAAATCAGAGCAAAACCAATCAAAATCTTGATTCACTTCCTGCGCAATTATGAAAAAAAATTTGTTTTTTGTTATTTAAATTGTCGGCGTCCCTTCCTCACATCAGGAAAGTTTTAAGTTTTAAGTCACTCGCTTAGCTTTTCTTTCCCCAAATCGAGAATTTCCGAATTCGTAAAGCGGTTAAAAGCCGAATCTCATTATCTTTTTAATGACCTACTAAATTGCAAAACTCAAATTTCCATTTTAAGAGATGAAGGAAAATCCAAGTAAAATTCTTCATTCTCAAAGCAGGGATGAGTGGCAGTTCGTAACAATGGTGTATTGATTCAGAATTACCAAACTAATTAAAATTGTTCAGTCGAGCATAGCATACAAAAATTATTTTCTTGCATAATAGAAATCAATGGAAGAAAAAACATGTGTTGAACCCACCCCCCATTGTTTGTTATCATAAAGATTTGCAAGGAAGGAATGCTGTTTTTGAGTGTAGGTGGAGGAGGTAGAGAAGAACTGTGTCACTCGAGTTCATTTCCTTGGGTAAATGGATTAAAAAATTAGTTGCAGTGGAGTTTTAATTACAGAATTTAATTTCAGCCATTAAGCATCCCTGTTAAATCCAGATTTTATTACTTCTTCATTAGTGATATGCCACGATAAAGTTTAGCCATTATTTTACACGAGAAGAAGAGTAGAAGACTTCACCAGCAAGAATTCACACTCTGACCCTACTAACTGTACAATTATTCGAATAATTTATTAGCTCATTATTCCTAATTTTTCGAGATCCCAGTACTACCTTACACCTTAAAATCAAGGGCCATGCTATTCAGGTCTTGATGAAACAGAAAAGATTTTCAATAAATCCACAAACAGTGTAAGACACCGGAAGGTGTTACGTACAAGGGTGTTAGGTTTTATTTGATTCAGAAAAAAAAAATTCTGGACTTTCTTTGAAATTTTTGTGAATTCTGAACGTTTTCCAATAATATTTGAAAATTTAAATATGGAAATAAGTTAATATGCTGGTAGCCCACAATTCAAACGAAACGTCCCTCAGATCTTCACTAATCAAATTCCAATAATTAGTAGGTGTACTTTTTGAAAATCTCGGCAAATTTTTGTAAGCACCTAAAGGATACCTTAAGTAATATCATTTGCCTCCTTCGTTGGTGAAAATATGAGAAAAAACTGTACCGTAGACTGAAACGACTTGGGGCTGAACAAACTCAAAAAAATTAGGCAAAAATCAAATAAACCCAAGAACAATTTTCTTGAAAAATCAAATTTTTTTTTCAGGGTTAAAGGATGCAAATCTTTTCCCGATGCATATTTTTTAATTTTCTAGCGAAATATTTTTTTTTCATAACGCAAGAGGAAAATAAGCCTCAACTGTACAGTTTCCAAATTATAATAAGTTTCTTCTGCAGAAAAAAAATTCCTCGGAAATTAAACATGCCTGTATTGTATGTGAGAGCAACTTTCCTTGAAAAGTAATCTGGAGAAATTGTGTATTTGCTTGTGTTGTTTCGAGTCGGTGTGCCTGATAACCTCGCTGTTCTTTAGAGTGTCCCGTCGATCCTAATCGGCGGCAATCGGCGGATGCTTCAGCTCTTTAGCTCGCCGTTGTACACTATTATCTTTTCTCCCGTATCGTGTATGCCTACAACGGTTAAAGAGTATTTTGGTGATAGGATTTGCATAATAATAAGGAAGTCAAGCTCGTATCTTCTGTATATGGGAAAAGCAGGGTATCCGTTACTCAGGAAATTGTCCCTAAGTTTCCAATTACAGGTGTTTCATTTTTTCTTTCCCCTGATAAATCATCATAGTCATGTAATTTTAGTATAGAGAAAATTTCTTCTTATCAAATTTGCTCCACTTTCATTTAAATCCCCATCATCTAATTTCCAAAGTAGTTTTAGCCTGGTGTCATAGATAAGAAGTGAGTCCGACGCTCCTGCTTTAGTAGCTTTAGCACTACTACCTCCTCTCCATATCAGAGGGTTTAGGAGATAAAAAAGATTTTATTGAGAATTTGCAACTAAAAATGTCAACAGTTATTCTAAATCCACATGGAGGTGGTTGTACTTTTCAGCATCTAGTATAATAAAACCAGGGTGTTAGTGGGCAGCTGTTCCTGGAACACCGGTTTCCAGCATGAGTTTTTATTGGGCTGCTAGTAGCGTCACCATGGGTGATCCGAATTTTTCCTTCCAGTGGGAATCTCCTACATTCAGAATTCCCACCGAAAAAAATGGGAGTCATAATGTTAGCTCTCCTATTAAAAATGGAGGGAATGAGAAAGGGGATTTTTCAGTTTGCAATAATAAGATTTTAAGTAGTTGCGGAAAGGTTGAGACGCTGGAAAGAAATAGCAGAAGGTGGAGTATCAATTAGAAAGTGAGAATTTTGAGGAATTCCATTTTCAGTTGCTGATAATTCGGTTTGTTTTTATTTTCAGCTTTTGGATAAATGCAAAGAATTTCGAGAAATTGGAAAATTCAGAGAAGAGAGCTGAACCTGTGGATCCATCAGTTAAGGTAAGTATCTTTGTGACCGGCTGGTGAAAATCTGCCAAGCAAAGGCTGCTTTTGGGATTCATTTACGTCAGTCATTTGCAATTTTCCCGCTTGATAAGGAGATGAACCTGAGTTTCCTATTTCCATGTAAGGAATTGAATTGGAGCGAGGTGGAGCTCAGAAATTAAAATGTAATGCTGGGGTAGGACTCCGTTCTTTGCCAGTTTTGATTCTGTGAAGTGAAAATTAGACTGTGTAGATTATTCACATCAACCATCCATCATGAACCACAATAAGGCCAAAGAGGTCTCTAACTTTGCAAATGCAATTTGTCAAGGACAAGGTTTATGCCTTCTTTAATCCCATTCTTAAAGTCTATGCTTCTTAGTTGCTGTAAGCAGAGATTGATGTAACAACGACGCTCGTTCTGCAGTATTTTGACATTGAATTTGGTAGGGAAGAAAAGATGAGTCCAATTATCATGAGTTTAAATGACTTCAAGGGTAATATACGTAGGGGCAGAAACATTCCTTTTCTCTAATCAAAAAATCTTCTTTCTTTCCCAGAACCTCCATTCCCACTCAAGAAAATTCAAGTCCAAGTCAAGTCCCAGTCAGAATTAATAGTTGTGGAAAATTAAAAAAAAAATCGCAATAATTTTCATTCATTTTTATTAGAAATTAAGTGGTCAACAAATTAGTCAGTTATTTCCGGCGTGATGTAATCTGTCAAATCAAGGTAACCAATAGAATCAGAAACAGTCAGAATTTTTTGTCGGTTTAGACAGTGAAAGATTAAAAAATTTGTTGAAAGGAAGTACACAAAGAGCATCTAATCGAAAACCCGATGGATTTTATCCCTCGAGGTCCTCTTGATGTCCTACAATAATAATTGTCCCATCCAAGGAAAATATGGCGCTGGTCAAACTTTCGATTCATCAACAATAATTGGAGGGAGCGAATGCGATGACAAATTACTCTCCCTCAGAGGTCAATATACAAATTACGAGATTCAAAAAAACCTATGCTAAGACTTTCTACACGTTGTTGGCGTGGTTAACGTTAAAGAATCTTTTAAAACAAGGTATATACTAAAATCATAATCAATTTAATCTGTCACCATCAGATATGGCTGATTACTTGAAAGTTAGCCGCTGTACAAAATCCCCTATCGCAGTGCCTAAAGCTTGTAGGCCCATTATCTTGAATATATTTCAGTGGACGTTGATTTTATAATTGACGTAAACACATCCGAAACTCCTTCATCCCTTTGTCCTCTGCATTCCAATCCATCGAGATTGTTTAATGATAATCAGAAAAGTGATCCATTCACCCTGATTCATTTTATACCTGGAAGTTAGCTTACAAACTTAAGCTCGGCTTTAGCTGTTTACGACTTCTGGGTAAATCATACATAAAAATTAAAACGGCGGTAGCCCGTCAAATAAACTTCAAAACTAACAATAATTTGTAGAAAATTTAGCTTAAGAATCATTTCTCAATTTTTTGATCAACGTCTTGTTTCTGTTTTTTTTTTTTTTTTGCAAAACTCAAACTTTAACGAGGATGCTTTTATTTTGGGGTAGAAACAATGGGATTTTTTAATTTTCCTTTCATTGTTAAATTCACAGGTGAGATCGGGAAGGCAAGAAGGACGACCAATGTCACTTGACTATGGACAGAGAAAGTGAGTTAGTATTTTTTATTAAGTTAACAAACCTTTAATTCTTTTACTAGAGATCAGCTTACGATGCGCATGCACGCGAGGAAGTTACGCTTGAGCCAGCAGTTATAAACGCTATTTAATTTTGAAGACATTTGGGGCTGAGATTTTTAGTTATGCTTTTAAGCTCATAAAAAAAGTTTTTTTCTAAATGATTTTCGTAATATAACGTTGATCTTTTTATTATTATTTGTATTGTAAAATTGTGATTTTCTGCAGGAGTAGTAATGCGCGTAGAGCTCTATTGTTGGTTGACTGGCCTTGGATTACACCTGGGTTTAATCAATTCTATTTTTCAGTTGTTGCTCTCTCACCGTGACTACCTCCTGCCTACTATGCCTTTGACAATTGACAATTATATTTACTTTTATATTTTACTCTGCTACTACAGGTCGTGGATGAGAGTCTATCGTGATATGGAAGTTTCACAGGCAGTTGCTGCTACGGCTGCTCTCCCACCCGTGACAGTTGACCCTGCTCCAGTTTCCGAGGTCAAAAAAAGAAGCAAGCCCAAGTCAGTTCGTAATCTGAGCATCACACACCTCCATTTCCAGGATTCCTCAGAAAACAGTTCAAATTCTTCAAAACCTCCAGCTCCACCCACCTCATCTCTCTTCCATCGTTTCTCTAAAACATTTTCACTTCGATTTGTGTCAAATAATTTACCAAAACAAAAAAGTTCAACTGCAAGTAAGAAAATTCAGTATCCCTCTGGTAGTTCTCCGGATATTTTCGGAGGAATTCGGACTGCTGGTTCTGAACCAATCCAAAAAGTCAAGCAAATTGCAGACCCCTCATCAGGTAGAACACGGAAATTACTACGCGGTGATAAGTGTGGGAGCGGTGACTCAGGAATTCAACTGGGAGAGGATGAAGAGTCCAGAACCAATGGAAGTGAACTGGAGTTTAGAAGGGAATTTAGAAATTCATCGAGCTCAGGGAATTCTGGCTCTCCAATTTCTATGAAGAAATTATCACTTGTTGAAATCCCGATTTTGAAAAATGAGGAAGATCATGGATTCGTTTCTGAAGAGGAAAGCCGGGATGGAAATACCGAGAGTAATTACTACAACTCCCTTCCACTCCGATATTCGAGACGCAGAAGGGGGGCTGTGAACTCGGTCCGGGGAAACGTAGTGCGTGAGATTGTGACTACTGAACAGAATTATGTGAAATCCCTGAGTGACATTGTTCATGGATTCCTTGAGCCATGTAAATCACGGGCGGATTTATTTAATGAGGCGTCAATCCACTCAATTTTCTCAAATGTGGAACAACTACTTATTCTCCACCTTAAAATTTTAAAGGATTTCAAGGAAGCAGTGAATGAGAGTGACGTTGCTGCTTCAGGAATTGGAAGGATTTTTACTGAATGGGCATCATATTTTGATCTCTACTCAGAGTACTGCTATCAAAATCCAATGTCAACGGCCACGCTCCGGCAGTTGATGCTGAGGTACGAGTATGCTGAATTCTTTGAAAATTGTAGAATTAATTATGGAATGGATAAATTACCAATCCATGGATTCCTCCTGCGTCCCATTCAAAGAATCTGTCAGTATCATCTCCAGCTGTCTGAACTGCTCAAGCACACACCGGTAAGGGTCCATATTACTATTGAGAGAATCCCATCTTGATTTTCTTCGCTGACACGACCACGCTTTTTTCCCATTCAGCTTTGCTGCCAGTTTTGAAATAAAACAAGAAAATCTGAAAGCTCCAGCCCATTTCTATTTATTTTATTTTTTTCAATTAAAATTTTTTCAAAATGATCCGCACATACTATACTGTTCATCAAAAAGGTATTCCGAATGCAAAATCCAAATTCTCATTTGAACCGAATGCCAGCATTATCTTTAGGGTCGGTGGGGGTAAATGTGGAGGATGGGGTAAATGTGGACGGCTGCATTTTAAAGCATTAGTCACATGTTTTAAATTAATTAAAATTCGAGCAATATGCAACAGGTCGAGTTCAAACTGCTGGCATTTTTAATTATTTCAAAACATGTGTCTAACGCTTTAAACCGCATCCGTCCACATTTACCCCAATCGAACCTAAAAGTATGAGAGAGAAAATAATTTTCCGACTCCTTCTTTTAAAATTTCAGTATGTAAAATACAATGGCTTGTTTTTTTCAATCCTTCAGGTATCACACACCGACCACGAAAACGTCATTGACGCCCTAGCGACCATGAAGGGAGTGGCAATGAGGGTGAATGACACTCAAAGAACGTTTGACGCCCT
>JABASM010002853.1:0-10197 GCA_019776545.1 Brachystomella parvula | reverse complement strand
AAAAATCTCGCCGTGACAGGAATTTCCCAGATGAGGCTGAGGGTTCTCCTGTGGGACGAAACGGAAACGAAGACAGGATATGGGCTAGTTCCAAGATAGTATCCGGTGGTGGGAAAAAAACGCCTCGAGATTTCCGCAAGGCCAGCGTAAAATCACAAGAATTGCGCAAGGCCAGCAACGCCGAAACCCAAGAATTGCGCAAGGCCAACAACGCCGAAACCCAAGAATTGCGCAACGCCGAAACCCAAGATTTGCGCAAGGCTAGCAACGCTGAAGACCAAGATTTGCGCGCTAGCAATGCTGACAACTCCAATAACTCAAAGACCGGCAGCATTCGGAAATCTAGCAAGTCAAATATTTTAATCTGGACTCATCCCTCTCCTCAGTTCTTGGCAGACAATGTAGGAGTACTTACAGCTCGAGCAAGGGACATCCAAAACCCAAAACCGGAGACTGTAAGAAGTGCTACGACCCTTGAAACGGTTCAAATCGGAGCAACCTTTCAAAAATCCGCCCTCATTATCCCAATTACTCAAGCCGTCGAAGAAAGTTTGACCAAAAATCCAAAGCGTTCAATCCTAGAGCTTAAATTGTACGATTTTTGGGGGAGAAAATATAAAAAGGAAGAGGAAGTGGAGAGTGAATCGTCATTTCACTTTTAAGATTCTGATGAAAATTACTCAACTTTACGTACTCCGCTGGTGGAGGTACATGGGTAAATTATCGTTGTATAGTAAAGCGCATTTCGACACTAGAAAAATTCTTATAAAACGGTCACCTTAATAAGACCGCTTCAAATCAAATTAAAGCAAACCGGGCAGTTCTAAAGTTGTTTGATAAAAAAAACTACGCTGAAACGTCAGACCCTCAAGCTCGTTTAGCCCGGCTGAAACTGTTGCGCGCACAGTATAAAAAAAAAGTTCTGTTAATTTTCTAAAACATCCCAACTAATATATGGGAATTTTCATACCTTTTTTTGAAAAAGAGTGGCGAACGAAAAACGATGTTTATGGCCTCAGTGGAAAATTACCGTGTTCTTGGCTTCCTGATTTTTGCTCATTTAAATCAGTTTTTCTGCAGATCGGATGACGCGGTTGATCCGTACTGTCACACCCTTATGCATGCCCTCAAACCGATGATTGCCTTAATGAAGTACGGCGGCCGATGGCATTTCTCCACTTACCTGGATAAAAATACTACAAAATTTCGAATCGAGCGAAACTCATGGGCACATAGAACTTTTCTCCTCACTTCCGTCTTGCACTTTTTGATTTTCACCGTTACGGCATGGACGTCTTGGACTTTGTTTTCTTTGCAAAGAACAACGACAAGAAAACCACATTTTACATGTAGGTCCCCTCTTTGCAAAAGCCTTCGAAACCTGACGCATTGCTTTTTTTAGTGAGGTTGAACGGCTGGAATTTGACAAATACTGGCCTCTTGTCTACTGGAATTTGACCGTCTCAGTTTTCGTAACAATTTGGAGCATTGTTCTCCTTCTCGAAGAAGGAATCAGAATTTCTGATTTGATGAGTCTCTTCAATAGCACAGTCTCGGGAATCCGCTATAAACCCATTCACAGCCTCAGATCAAAAGCCTACGTTTCCTCTGGAATTTTCCTAGCTTACGCTACTCTGATTCTAATTTTATTTTTGACTGGATGCGGGACAACGGTGTACGACGGAGCAGAATTCCTTGGAGCCATGTTCCTCTAGCGAGCAGTTCGTCAAGTACGCTTTAAGAGATGGAACTTTTGGGTACGAGTCATTGGACTTCTAATCCACCTCTACACCATCTACTCAACAAAAGCTGCAATTCTTCTCCTCATTATTTACTGCAAAGTATTGAAAAATGTTGCACGCGGTGGGAAGTTCAGATTTGCTCTTCGATTTGGACAGCGTAATTTATTCAGAGTTTTTTTTTTCTTTAAATTTTATTTTTTAAATATTCACTTTGTTTCTCAATATTTTTTAAATGTTCATTTTTTTCCTTCTTAACATTTTTTTCTTGGTTCTTTTTTTGAAGATTTTAATTAAAGGTAATTCTTTCTCTCGAGTGGATAAAATCATGAAAAAAGAGGGGAAATCTCGGACGGTGACCTACAAGACATCATATGAGGAAGCTCTTGAAAATGGATTCATTCCATTTTTTCCCGCCATATTGGAGGCGTTTATAAGCTGACCATCCATATATATCTATATTGTTGGAAAAGTAGAGTTTCACAACAAATCCAGAAATATTAGAAAATTTGTTATTGTGTTTCAAATATTTTCTGTATTTGTGGGAAATTCACCTCAGTCAAACAACCTTGATTTGGAAGTACTACCGAGTTTGCGCATACAACCTGGACACTACGTGGTCGAGAAAAAACGAAAGGGCAAAATGTCTTAGAAGTAGATTCCCTAGAAAGAAAACCCCCTGGGCTCCCTACGTTTCATCAAAGCTAAAAACGCTCGTGACTGCACATAAAGTTGCAGATTAAACTGTAAAGTTGGAAACTTGAAGAGGGGTAAGTCTTCTATGTGGTGTACTAAGTTAGAAGACAAAATGTTTAGATATTCGTTCGAAATGAACCGATTTAAGTAATTGACTCCATATTCCCCGGGAGTCTCACCTCTTTTCTGGGAAGCTCTATTTTGGTACTAACGCACTTTCGTTTTTCCCTGACCACGTAGTGCTGGATTAGGGCATGCTGGATCCCATTGGGAATATGACCACCTGCGGCGAATATTATTGCTCATCTTTACTAGGAATGGGGAAGAATATTTCGCATTTTAATTATTACTGGGATTATGAATTACGGTTCACCACAAAATTAATCTGTGATGTGGCTGACCTTTGGTGACTTAAGTTCAAACCGATCCGAATATGGGGAAGCGGGAGCTTGGTAGCCTAGTCAGTAGACAGTTCCACTCGTGATTTCTCTACTCGATGGGTGACGGGGGTTCGATTCCTCTTGGCGCCGCTAGTCTGACGATAGGGAGAACAGCATAGGAATTCATTCCGAATTGTTGATATTCAAGGACTTTAAACATTTGATTTGATTTGATTTGATTTGATATGTAAAGTTGGCTGACTTTTTGCTGGATGCTCGCTAACTTTGGTTACTCTTATTGCTAAGTCGAGTCTGGAGAAAAGCGGGAATACTTTTTTTTTTCTTATCTCAAGTCTTGGCTGATTTTGGATTTTATACAAGCAAAGCTGATTTTGTTCCAGTGCATTTTACTCGTTAATTGTCTTTGTTTCGGTACAGAATGTACTTCCCCAAAGTCTGGATTCTTGTAATCGTAACCTTGTGCTCATCAGTTCTACTTTCGTTGGCAGCTGGGGAATATGAACTTCTATTTCCAAAAAGGACAGAAGAGGAGCAAGCAGAAGCAGACAGACACATTGCATCATACCGTGCTCGCTTTCCAGTAGTACAGAATATACTCACACAGGCAACTTTCCTAAAGGAAATTTTAAACGATGAGAAACTGAATTATAACGACCGGATGAGGCTAATTGAGGATATGAGGAATAGTCAGCGAGAACGGGAACAGGGGCGAAGACTAGCAGAAGAGGCACGAAAAAACGCTGAGGCCGATAGCGCTCTAGAACAATGGAAAAGGGAACAGGAGGAACAGGCTAAGAGGCAGAAGGAATATCAACTGAGCCGAAATAATTATGGAGACAATTACGACTCAGATCGAAAAACCACTTCCTATAAGAAATCCCGTGCCCCGTAAGCTTTCTATCCTAACTCCATTTACTCACGTTCACGTTAGCAGTAGCTCAAGAGTTCTAATCAGTTTTTATGTTTAGTGATTCCAGTTTGTTCATGTGGCTGGGTGTGATGGGTGTAATACTGGTTGGCAGTTGTTGTTATGGGTGCTACTACCGAAGCAAAAGTAGAGAGGCCCCATACGTAGCACCTTGTAAGTCATTCTGCTTTTACTAATTTTGAATTCTAATGGTCAGTTCAGGTCATTCGTATCCAGCCCGATCAGGTACGAATGGTTTGATCTGACAACCCTATACAATGTTTCTTGAAAGCGTATACAACATTGTTTTTTGTATTATTACAGATGCGCCACAAATCACACTTACTCCACATCCGGGCTTGAATAACCAACGCCACGATCACGAAGAATATGAACCCTTCCAGCCCCAGCCTACATTCTTCAGTCCTTCAGCTCCACCAGTTACTGTCAACAATACGACGGGATTCACTCAGCTTAATCGCAACGACGATGATGACAATCCGCCGCCCTATGACCACGTCATGCAAAGTGGTGATACTGACTACGACTCTAGGAAGAGTAAGATTTCCGGTCCTAAATGAAATTTTTCTTGCCCTTTAATCACAATTCTTGTATTATGCCATAATTATTTATTAGTAGATAATAGTTATTATTAGAATAGCAGTGACATGACTGTTCTTTTTAGTCAAGGAAATCGAGTGCTGAAATTGCCTTATGTTTATTAACGCTTAACTTCTACTTATATTATTTGTTCAGGGAGGAAAATTTTGATCGCTGATTGACTGTAGCTTGTAACTTGTCGTCTATCATTCGTTCCTCTTACTGTTCAATTGTACCTTTCGAAAATTGTAAGTTGCTGAATGGCCTAATCATCATAAGTACAAATACATTGACGTTGTAGATTACAAGCTCCACCCTTAGCTGCATGAATATTGATGCAGTCCCAACAGCAATTGGTTAGGGGGGGCTCAGCGCACTGAGCCCCTATGGACGCCCACCCTGGCTCAGTTCCATCGTCATTTTTAACTGGAATTTCAAAAAAAAAAAAAAATTAGTATAAGTATAAGTATAAGTATTTTACCTCACCTTCGGCGAATACAAGTCCAAGTGAAAGTAGAAGAAAAACTAGCAAATATTTTCCAGTACTCATTTTATAAGCAGCAGTTCGGAATTCGGAATTCAGAGTCTTAATCAGAAATAACCTCGTCAGCTCACAATGAGTCTTAAATTGAAAATAGAATTTTTAGCTTCTCTTTTTTACCTGTCTCATCTTAAAATAGACAGAATACCTTCGCTACTAATTACTGCCAAAGGAAAATTCTAGAAGGGGAGGGGACTGGAAAATCTGATTCTCAGCTTCTTTCATCCCTTTGGTAGTTTTTGTCAGAATGGATTTTTAGTAAGCAATTTTCTAGCGACTAAACCTCACCTCCAGCAGTTTAAATGAAAATGAAGGGAATTTATCTTGTTTTACTTCTGGGTAAGAAAAAACAAATGTAATATTACAATATTCATTCTTTTAATTTTAACATGAACAAATTGGGGCTTTATTTTTGTTTTCCAGCGAGTGGCTTATGTCTGACATGGGGGGAGAATGATTGCACTAACCCCACTCCAGTTCTTCTTCATCAATGTCTTGTGGATGGACCCCTGATTGGGAGCTTCTACCGGTGGATTTGCAATATTGACTGTATGTGTAGCCATGCCTCACCAACGGGAGGAACATGCCTTTTTGAGAGGAAAGCCTGCAAATGCAACTATCCACCAGGAGTTGACATGTCAAATGCAACTGTAAGTCCTTAACTCCGTCTTTCCTTTATTCAGTTCCAGTTCATTCCATAAGTAAATCCAGATTTTCATTCCCGCCTTTCGTATCCTGCTGGCGGGGCCGTCACCTCTAGGTTTGGGCTTCGTCAGCAGGATTTTGCAAACGTGGGAATCAAAATCTGCACTTAGTTACGGAAGGATCCGTAGAATTGCACTTGGAAATTAGTAGTAAAGATCTCGAAAATGCATATGCCAAAAACCAATACTACTTTGATTTTGCGTTTCAGGCCCCACCCATGGGCTACGAAAAATCTCAACTACTATAATTATTTTCTCTACTTTTTTTTTTCATTTTACAGAACGCAAACTGCATTTACAGGACTCGAGAAGCCGTGGACCTGGCAATAGAAAATCTGTATGACAAAATTACTCGCCTTGGCCCTGTCCCATCAAAATAAAATTAAAATGAGGAAATCCTGTACATTTTCGCTTCTCTTGTACTTTTGTATGGAAGAATTTTTTAATCTGCTCATACTCCATAGTTTTTTTAAACAACATTTTTTTGAAGGTATTTAAAAATAAACTGGAGCCAGAGCTATCATGCAATTTTCGTTCAGTACTTAACCCTGTCGAAAATTGAACTAAGGACACAAGTGAACCAATATTCTTTTTAAGAAAAGGAAGGAAAAGGAAAAACGCAAGCCTTAAAATGAAGAATTTTGCCAGTCAGTACAAGAAAAAAAATTCTAAGTGACTTTCAAAGCCCTAAAAAGTTAGAATTTCAGCAAAACGACATTCAAAATTTTTCATTCCTTGAAAATGGGTTCTAAAGTAACGTGCTACTGAAAAATAGGGGGATCTTCCTCATAAAAACTACTCCAAATTTTTAATTTCCTTGGTCTTGATTATTTTTTTTTTCTTGGACTTCGATATAAATACAAAAATGAATAATGATAATAATGATAGTAACATTTTGGTTCCCCTATACTAAAACTAAGGATTTACTAGCTCAGATTTTTCATGATCAACTAATGAGAGCAGGGTTGAGAAGAGAAAGAATAAATCATTTGTTTCTTGAACTACTCCTAGTATAACAAGAATGAATATGATTTTTGAATATTTTAAAATTTTGAAAAGTAAACTTCTTCAGTCTCTAGTTAAAGTCTGGGCTATTTATCTAGGTTAAAAGGCAACAATGATTATTTTCTTCTCCCTTCACTTCTCTTAGTATCAGTTACAGTGGATGAGAAGGTGAATCCCTAGTGCATCCTCACTCTCGAAATTAGCTCCGCAGTAGGAGCAGGTATGAGTGGCTGATGATTTTGTTGAGAGGGTATGGACAAGGGCATGACGACGCCGCTCCCGATTCGTGGCAAAGGACTCCTTGCAGACATCACACTCGAATCGCCCGTCACTGTTTGGGAGCTCTGTGTTAGTAATGGACTGGTCATCATGACGATTGATGTGAGTGTTGAGGTGAGCCTGCTGACGAAACTTCTTGTCACAGAAGGGACACTGGAAGGATTTGATGGAATGGTGGCGGAGAACGTGTCCCTTCATGGCTCCCTGTGAGGCAAAACTGCACTCACACTTATCACACTTGAAAGGGAGGTCTCTCGTATGCTGGCGGATGTGGACAATGAGGTTGGGGCGGGCACGGAACTCCTGGTTGCAGTACTCACACTTGTGAGGCTTCGCACCCGTGTGGATATTCATGTGGGTTACAAGGTTACACTTGTGAGCAGCAGAGTAGGAGCAGAGAGTGCACTTAAATGGACGCTCTCCAGTGTGGGTCCGCATGTGGGTTAGGAGATTTGTCTTGAATCCAAATGTTCGGCCACACTGGGGACAGGCATGAGACCCACCGCCCTTATTGCTACTTTTGGAAGATGTAGGTTTTGGAGCACTCTGCTTTTTCCGTCGTTTTGGTGGTGGAGGCGGTTGTGGCGGGGCTGGTAAGGCTGGAGCACAGTCTTCTGATGGAGCAACGATCATGTACCTATCAAGTCACAGAGAAAATTAGCAAATGTCACCAGAAAACGCTCATAAAACTCCCCATCACAGTGCAATGATAAAAACCGAGCATTTTTTTGAGAAGGGAAAACGGATTTTTAGTTTGCTCTGAGTAGTATTACGTGAAGTGGGGTTTGACCACGGTTCCCTAACTAAGGATTTTTTACAATTATGTAGTAGACCGGCTGGTCATTTCATACACGAAATTTGCAAACACCGAAACACCGGGGGTTTTACGCTGGAGACGATTACTGCCAGCGAAGTTAGTCTGTGCAGACACTGCATGATCCATGCCAATGAAGAGCACATGTGCCAAGGACGGTTCTCGGGCACTGGACTTTATACTAGTAAATTCGGTTACCGTAAAGTAAGGTTACAGAGGAAAGTTTTCGAACTTGAGCTTGAAGCATCTTCTAGGATAATATTAATCCTTTTTACATTGCAGTGTTAAGTCAGCGCCCTTTCGGACGAAATCTTTGCAAAGTATTAAGTTGAAAATGAACCTAACTTATAAGCAAAACACACAAGGACTCACTGTCCTTTGTAACCCCACCCGTCCCTAACAACCCACTATACCATATTGAACATGGATGGATTACTTTTGATCCTGCGATAAATCCATAGGAGGATGGTGGTAGTTGATGTGAGCTTCAGACTGCCCTGTCATTCCTTCCCCGTTCCCATTCATCCCATTTATGCCATTCATCCCGTTCAGGTGATGGTCATGATGATTCATTGTCTCATCCTTTATGTGATGGTGTAACTGAAGATCTTCGTAGGATCCGTCACTCGACTGGAACTGGAAACTAAGGAACAGAGAATAGTTAGTTAGTAGTTACAGAGCTCAGCGGTGAGACTACTCCCTGTGCTAGATCACCATAGTTCAGTATTTCATATGAAAACTAAGTTGCATAGAGGAACAACTACCAAACTGGTTTCATTTTCCATATGAGAATTGCAGTGCTGTTCAGACTAACACCAGACTGAATAGTGAATGAACTTACCGATGAGCTGAGGGTANCTAACACCAGACTGAATAGTGAATGAACTTACCGATGAGCTGAGGGTAAGATAGGCATTCCCCAAGCATTCCCATCCTGATTTAATGAATTTAGTGACAGAGTCAGTTTAGGGAATGGTGATGAAGGTGGTGAGAGCCTACCGACAGTAAAGAACAATGGAAATTAACTACGAGATTACAAGCTGAGTTGATTGCATGCTGACTGACCTGTACTTGAATTCTGGTGACTCCTGCATAAATACTGTTGATAGTTTTCCTTTCTCAATTAAGGAATAACGCTCGGTACTCGATAAATAATATAAAATAAGGACACTCGTCCAACTCTTTACTTTTATTTGTTTTGCTTTTTTTTCTTTCTTTTTTTCAGTTGTTGAGTTTTTGTGAGCTCTCTTTCATTTTGAAAGTTCGTGCGGAATTTGGGAACTTGGATTCGGTCGGAGCTCGAATCTCGCTTTAAGTTTTTCTGACAGTAGTCTAATCCAAGGGAGTACGATTCGATACTCTAATCCAACATCTTACAGTATTTTCTATCTGGTTTATTCAGTATTGAACTTTTCGGTTCGGATTCTGAATTTAAACATAATATTATACTACTTTTCTAATCCAAAGGGAGTACGATTCGATACTCTAATCCAACATCTTACAGTATTTTCTATCTGGTTTATTCAGTATTGAACTTTTCGGTTCGGATTCTGAATTTAAACATAATATATTATAATACTTTTTGAACAATAAAAAATGCTTCTTCTTTTACAGATGAATTCAATGGGACATTTCCTTGCAGGCTGATTTAAAAGAGGACTCCCAAGCAAGGGAACGTAGGAACATTTTCCACCAAGATATCCGTGAATTCGAATTTTCTACCAGTTTGGTAAGAAACCTTGACCCTGAACTTCACTGCTCACACTTTTCAGGTTTTTCGATGTTATAGACCTCTTATTTCAGAAAATTTTTATGAAAGGAGGATGGCGAAATTTTGTTGAAGGAATGCCCTCCTTTAGAATTTTCTGAAAATTCATAGGTAGCATCCCTGAAGCATACCATAACGTATACTAGCCAAAAAAAGGCATCATGCAACGGAAAAATGCCAACTGAAGTCTGCTCAGAAGGCACTGACTTCCTCGGGTGAGGTAATAAATTAAATGCAATGCCATGCTTAGTAACAGCTTAGCGAGTCGTGTGGACTATTGTTTTGAAGAAGCCGGCTTGCGTTTTTCGTTGCAGTTGTGCTTTTGTTTTTTAAATGGCCTTTTGAAAATGAAATCTTTCGAAATCCGGCCCTTACCTATCCGTCCAAGTGATACGTCAATCGAGAGGATTTTTTATGCTGATTCTTATGGGTTGCGGAAACACATGGGATGGATATTCTCAAGCCATGCGGAAATGACAAAATTCTCACTTTCAGTTCCAAAAGGAATTCCAAAAAGGACTCCGCGACGATAACATTAGGAAAGTGGCATCGTACAACTTTTAAAAAAAAAATTGTGTACTTAACTCAGTTTCTAGCGTAGAATCGATTGCTGAGGATCATTTTTCCGAATTTGAATGTTTGATCTGGAGAGGTCACCGAAGGTCAGCTCCTTGACTTCACGGATCCGGGCAATTGATCCGTCGATCGAAAGGGCTTGATGTCCTGATTCTAAAAATATACTA
>JABASM010002851.1:0-10200 GCA_019776545.1 Brachystomella parvula | reverse complement strand
ACGTCAGCAATTCATAGAAATTTCAAAAACCCCCATATACACCCGGTACTCGGTATTTCTGTACACCGAATGAATTACACTCGCGCTATTCCATACTCCCATGTTTGCACGGTTTATTAATCCATAAATTAAAATTATTGTTCTTAAAATATGAACTTGGAAAAAACAAAAAGAAAAAGAAAACGAGTTGACCCGCTCGTTATTTCGAAGAAAACGAATTGAGATTTTGTAAGAGTAGAGAAAAGAATCGGGCTTGGGACAGAATCCGAGTCCGCCTTTTGACTTTTCGGAACCTGGATTTATTTTAGATTTTTCAAGTTAAGCATTTCACCATACGATGCAATGAACCGGCAGGATTAACTGCATTAGTAGTGGAAGAAAGAAGGGAAAACCGGGGGAACGAGATCTGTTTTCAGTCTAAAAAATTATGATGACCAATTCTGCTAAAGCAATCTTCCCTCCCCCGGGTAAGATTTTCCTAAAAATTCATTAGCATCTTTGGATGACACCCTACAAGTTTTTGGAATCAAATTTTTCGAAGCTCGCCTCATTTTGACTTTTGGAGGTCATCAGAGGTCAGTCAACTGACCACACCGATCCGGTCTAGTGATACGTCAATCGAAAGGACTTTGTCTCCTGATTAGAAAAAACCCACCTAACCTTTTTAGTCTACAACATGGCCGCCAGAGGTTATGTTATGCAGCAAAAGATTTGGCTACTTCTGATGGCCCTATTGTAGGTCCGCAGAGTCAATGGTTTACTTTTAGAATCAGGAGACGAAAACCTTTTGATTGACCCAGTGTTTGACCGGATCAAAAAGGCCTGACTGATCTTCGATGACATCCAAAGGTTACAAAGAGGCGAATTTCTAAAAAATTTCATTCGAAAAAGTTGTAGCTGTGCTTCAGGGATGCCGTACATCAATTTTCAGGAAAATCTAAGGGGGGGGGGGGGGGGGGGGTGGGGGCGTTTCATTTACTCGAAATCATCTGGCATCTCTTGAAGAGTGAAATCTTGGTAATGAACTGAGCGGCCGGCCAGAAGCCGTTGGAAGAAATTAAGTGTTTGATTTGAGCAACAACTTCCAAACACATAAGTTCCAGCACATAATTTAGGTTTGTGAGGTGAATTCATTATTCTTCTTCCTTCTCACTGTATTATTAAAGAAGGCTGGAAATTATTGCTGTGGACGTGGAAGTAATATACTGGTTCCCGAAATTTATCTTTTCTTATTTCCCATTCTAGACTAGACTAGACCTAATGCCTCCCTGCTAATCAGGTTAGAGCTACCGGATTCCATTCTCCTCGTCGGTAGCTCCTTCCCATCATGTACATGGAGAAATCCANAGCTCCTTCCCATCATGTACATGGAGAAATCCACGGAGAAAATCTGCTACGGATACGTGGAGAAAGTTGGTGGGGTTTGAGAGCCCCTGCAGTAGATAAACTTCAATTTTAGAGGAGTAGGGCCAGAAGGAGAGTAGAGGAAAGGCAGGGCCCTTGTTTATTCTGCCATAAGCGACTAAGCAGGAAGAGGAGCATCAGCTACGACTCTCTACATATACGTACTATACTAAACATTAGCCAGCACCAGGCTAAATGGAATGCAGGAGATGAAAATGGAGAAAGTTGGATATGTGTATGCGTAAGTCCGAGGCTCCATCATATGTTTCCTCTCTCGGCTCCATTTCTGTTGTTTTTATTACATTTCCTCTACCACATCCCTGGTTTACCCTCCAGCAACAGGATCAAGCCTGTAATACACTTTCTATGAATTAATTCCTTTCTCTTCTTCCATTCATTCCTTTCTTCAAGTGAGGTTCATGTAATTTCAGTCTACTTTTAGATTTAGTCGTTTGGAAAGTAGTAGAACTAATGAACGAGAAGAACCTCTCCCCTCTCTCGGGATCACAAACAAAGGAATCAAGAAGCTAAGGCCTCGGAATCAAATTTTTCAATAGAAAATGTATCATCCGAGGGAAAAAGGACACGAACCAATGAAATCAGACCCCGCCGTGGCTAGAAAGTGATTTTAAACGCTGGTTGTGTACAGCTTTTCCAAAGAAATAATGTACTAGAGAAAGTTTTGCAACTTTTTCTTTGCATAATCGATATTTCGAAGAATTTTTTAGATAGTTTCACTTCAAGTAGTTTAGCATTAAGCTTAAAATGCGTTGATTGCTGAAGTCTTCCTGCTAAGAAAAAATCAAAAATACGGGAGTTTAAAATTTTTAAAAGTGGAAAACTTTCTTCGGTACACTATCACTATTGGTTTCGACAAGCTGTACCATGCTCACCAACTAAGAAGATACGGAGAAAGTCAGGGTAGGCAAGAAAAGTTGAGAAAAATGTAGCGGGAAGCAGAAATTGCACGGCCAGATTTCTCTTTTCGTTTTCTTTTTACAGAAAATTACAGAGAATTTTTACAGAAATGAAAAAAAAAATCTGCGCACAACTCGGCTGTTTTTTTGATTTTTTTCCCTCCACCCCTTGACCGACTTTCTCCGTATCTTCTTAGTTGGTGAGCATGGTACTTCTTAGCTGCCTAGGAATTACAGAACAGGGAGTATAATTTGTTTGGCAGAGAAAGGGATGAGTCTGAGAAATGTGAAGAATGTCATTTTTCAAAAGTTTTCCGTGGTTTTCTTCTGGGTACAGTCTTTGTAAACCCAACAGGCTCGTGTCTTTTTTCCCCGAATGACACGCATCACTTTCAGTCTTATGCATTGATGACTGGTATATTTTGAGGAAGAGCACCACCATTTTTTTAATTTTAAACACTCAATAATTACCTTCTGGTCTTAATAGGGGGTGAGTGAAGGGAAGGGAACGGAGTGGCTTGAGTGCAAATAAAGAAATATTTATTCATAAGCTAAGAATTCTGAAAAGTGATGAGGTTGATTCTAGCTCGCCTTCTCAACTTCTCTATTTTTATTCATTTTTTTTTTTTTTTTTTGTAAAAAAGAAAAACTCATCTTATATTTTTCTTTCTACCCTCACAGCAGCTTGTCTCATGTTGGAGTTTTCTGAATTTTTGATGTCCTAATATTAGACCTGTCATTTCTTTCCTTAGAAATCATCCATACGGCTCTCGTGACGGAGTTGTGCTGTGGCTGTCTCGTTGTCTCGTCTCCCCCCCCCACCCCCCTCTCCTTCTCGTTTGTGATTACTTTAGTCAAATAGCTCCTTCATTTGTCTTTTCAATTCTGTGTCTGTTAGAATTCCAGCATCTAGCTTCAGCTGCTTTGTTGGCATTAGTAATAGAAATTTCCCGGGGAAGGGATTTTAAGTCATTTGCCAAGAATTTTTATTCTATGGATTTCTCTCTCGTCTTTCCAAGATCTCCCGTCAGGAATCTCCTCATACTCTTTCTTCTTACCGCTATACAAGAAAACATGCTCAGCAGTCCGTATGCTAATACTCAACAGGAATAAATTTATAACTTTCTCTAGCTTAATTGTTTTAATTTACACAATTAATTCATGCGGCATGAGTTTCCTTCATTTTTCTCATTTTTTATCACTAGCACGTCGGAACTTTAAAAACAAACAAAGGAAACGTAACCACTTGCGTGAGGTAGTAAAATTTCGAGATACACAAAAGTTCCTTTATGACGTACCATGATTTAGGATGATCTTCGGCTCATCCTACAAAAATGCGGCTTAACTCTACGGGGCATTGACCTTATCTCGGAACCAGATGGGGCTTTATGGAAACCCTGGAAATTCTCAAGTTTGAGTGGTCATGTAAACCATGAATAACTTTTTTAAAACAAATTTTTGCGCTCCAACTTCATTGTTCGGAGGGCATTCCCTTATATCGACGAATTTCAGACCGCAATACGCATGTCATACACTTCCTTGTAAATTCAGCTTAAAGATTTGGCTTTGAAGCACGGCGGCGCAGAGCTGGTGTTTGGTCCAAATCCTTCAAGGTGGTTTTCAAAACTGCTGCAATAAAATCTCGCTTTGGAGATTGGGGTTTCTACCTCACCGTCTGCAAAAAGTTTTTGGCGACATACTGCCAGAGCCAGTCGCCATGAAAAGGAAATTTGGAAATATACTAAAGTTAGTTATAGATAAAAAAGAAAGGTGAACGCACTTGAGCATATTTCAGAGGTACACTCTTGAGAGGTAATCGAGCCGCACTCTGATGACATAGAAAATGTTACTTGAGATTCTGAGTCGCTGAGGGAAATGCTCAAAGGTACTATAGACTATAGCCTCTTCCTAATTCATATTCATTTTAAGTGGTTTTCACTTCAACAAAGAAAAAATGTGTGTTTTATGGCACTCGAGTATCATAAAAGAAAAGTTGAGGGTAGGAGTGGATGGAATGCAAATTTCTACCGTTCGTGAGTGATCCATAGGTGAGTGATTTATTAGCAAGACGAGACACTCCCAAGAGCACTATAGATGATTTTATAGAAGTAGGATTCGAATTCTGTAAGGTAGTGAGAAATTAAAATCGAATGCCTAGTAAGTATCCATCATCAGGCTGCGCCAGTTTCATTATGAGCGGAAAAACCTCGGAGCGGAATTTCCCATGCCAAAACCATTCCAAGCAGAAATTCTCTCAAAGATTGAATTTTCCAGTACTCATTATGAACTGCCACAGAAATGTCCGAAGATGAGAAAAAAAGTCAACTGATTCTTTGAACTTTTGCATTTGGACATTTGGTGGACTTCTGAATTCGGCGAGAAAAAAAAGTCGGACATTTAAAACTTTCTGCAAGGAATTTCCTTCCTAGCTAAAAAAATTCTGCTCAGCGGTGAAGAAAAACCAATTTTTTAGCTTGAGATGAGTACGAAATACACGAAACCGAGGGAGATTCAAGTTAAACCGGCTCGGTTTCATATGATGGATACTAAGCATAATTAAATGTTCTGTTTCATTTTTAGTAAAAAAGAAGCCAAAGATTTCTGTACCACTGATAATTTTTCTCTGTCACTAAAATGTGAGATTTAAGCCACAGAATTCTCATAATCTGAGAAAGTCACGGAGGTGGAATTAAAAAACTGGAGAACAAAAGTTTTGAGACAGAGATAAAAATCTAGGGGAATTATCATTAATGTTAAGGTGCAAGTAGGTCTAACTTCCTCTAGGAGGAGAAAAGCCTCTCCCATCTTCTTATCGTGTCTGAGTGAGCAATTCAAAACTCTTGAGTAAAATGATGATGATAATGATAAGGACGATTTTGTTCTGAGTTGAGTGACTCATTTGTCCTCCTACTCCTTCCTTCCGCTCCTTTTCAGTTTTAGAGAAAACTCCTCTCAATATTAGCTTTCACTTCCACTAGATCTCAAACACTAAAACCTCTCAACTACCTCCTATTGATTTAATTTGCTCAACCGCTCCACCCTGCTGAGCAGAAATTTCTGGGAGCTGCAGGAGCTGGGAATGAGCTCCCTCTCCTCAATCCATTAAAAAAGAGAACCAGATTTTCTTGAGATGTCCTTACCCCTCCTTTTATTTTATTTTTTAAACAGAAGAGAAAGCTATTCATCATCACCCCAATGCAGCAATTATTTCCACTTGCCATCACCTTAATTTATTTATAATAAAGAAACTTCTCAAGAAAAGTAATTTATGAGAGCTGAGATCTTGGAATCTTTTTCTCTGCTTTTCATTTTCATTTAACTTTAGAGAAAGTTTGAGAGAAAATGAACAGGGTTCAAAGTTGAGTGAGTCAAACTGGAAGTCCTTTTCCTTTAAAAACACATCGATGTTTTGAAAAATTATTAAAAGCAGTAAGGAACGAAATCAAAAAATTTCATAAGTTAATCGTCAATTTATTTTAAGGTAAAGGATACCGCAGCAGTAACATTAATAAAGGTACGGATGCTAAACTCAGCTTAAAATTCATCCGATTTTGCTCAAATTTTGCAGGGTGATGGCTTAAAATATTCTCTATCAGTTGACATTTCAAACTTGACCTTTGACCTCAAAGGTCAACAGCAGCTTTTGGGGCTTGTGCGGTGTCCCTGGAAAGCTAATTTCACGTTAAATTCAAAACTCAAGTTACTTTTAAATTGTGCGGGATTTTGGCGAAATTTTGGCGTGAATTCAGCCTAACGTTGGCGCAAAATCGGCGCAAGTTAGGCGCAAACTTAAAAATCATATTATTTTCAAATTCAGTGTGAAGTAAGCTTTCCAGGGACACCTCACAAGCCTCAAAAGCTGCTGCTGACCTTTGATGACCTTTCGAGGTCAAAGGTCAAGTTTGACATGCCAACTGATAGAAAATATTATAAGCCATCACCCTGCATTTGAGCAAAATCGGATGAATTTTAAGCTGATTTTAGCAGGCGTACCTTTTGTAATGTTACGGCTGCGGTGTCCTTTAAAATTAGATTTAAATAAATTTTTAATAATTTATGTTTTGAAATTTATTTAACCCCTAAGCAGGCGACCACCACTCTAGTGGGAGTCGGTCCGCAGTCTCGCTGCTTATACGAATGCATCCAAGTGTCGTGAGTGCGCAAGGGCGTGAAACTTGTAAATCAGAAGCGCGGTAAATTCAAAAATCATGTTTTTCAAAAATAAAATAAAATCTTTTTTTTTTTTTCTCCTGATACAACTTTTTGTTAATCACTTTCACTTTCACTGGCACAAAAATCAGCAATAAGAAAAACGATTTTATAAATAGAATATTTCAGCGAGGTCACGACCCGCTGGCAGGGTTCCCAAAATTGAAGCAGCATTTCCCCTCTGAAATCTTAAAATCTTGTTTTTGGTGTTTTAGGTTCCTGAGCATAGAACTGTAAAGATTTTGTCAATTTGACCAAAAAAGGTGGGCGACTGCTTAGGGGTTAAAACTTTAACTTTTGAGTATTAAAATATTTTTATGAATTCCACTAAATTTTTTAAATGAGAAAAGAAGACTTGTCCTGAAGATAAAAATCTGAGGAGTCTCGGGAAGCCATTTCTTTTGGTGAAAATTGCATAATGAGGTCAGGGCTCGTCTACTAGGTTTGGCTGGAGGCCGTAGAGGTTCTTTTCACTGATTCAAAAAATTCGATAACGGGGGATAGGTAATAATGATTGATAGGCATGAGTGTTCAATAGAGAAGGAAACTCTTTTACCAATCTACACATCCAAAAAATTGAATTAAGTCTGAAAAAGTTTTCTCTCTTTTTCTCTCCTTTAGAAATGTCCATGAGTCTAGGTAACATAAATTTTGCTTTCACTAACTTTCACTTCCACTTTTTCTTCTTCAACCACTGCCACTTTCTCACTTTCATGTCCACACATTTATCTCTTTACTTTCCAAAATATATTTATTTAACGTCTTCCGCCCAACTCAAAAGTAGAGATTGGAGAAAAGAATTCTCTAATCTTTTCTTCCTCAAAGTTTTCCTCCTATTTCTGAGGTAAAGTTCGGAATGAGTTCTCATTGGAAAGAACAAAAGAAAATCAAGGGTGAAATAAATTGAATTTTGTAGAAGATTTCAGCCCCCCCCCCCTCCTCATTATTTGACATTTAATTGTATCCAATCAATTAATCATTCTCTCCACATCACTCCCAATCCCTGCATTTATCAATTTCATGCCCAACACTCTCCTCTGATTGGCTCTTGCTCAGATATACTAAGCCAAAGTGAAAAGAAAGAGAGGATCCTATTTGCTCTGAGGGCTTCTGAGGTTGAAATACTTTTTAGGCAGGATTTCTGACATGAAGAATGAGCTTTTACAACTTTACTTAAAGAGAAGAAAATAATGCGGATTTTTGATGCTGCTGGGAGTAAAAGCTCAGAATTTTTCGTAGGAAAAAAAATAATCTTTGTCTGCTCCTGCCTCAGCTTCCCTTTTCACGTTTCTATAAAGTTTTCTCCTCAAGCCTCCATGAGATGAAACGAGTAATGAGATCATTTAGAACGTCTCTCACTTTCTCTCACTTTCCCCTTTCTCTCACTGCTCACTCACTATACAGAGTCGAGTGCCACATGTGTTGAAATCTGTTTTATACAAAACTATATCCAGCCCGCATCATTTTCTAACTCTCACCCAAATTTTCTCAATTTTTGTTGCTTGACTTGCCTTTTTGCTCACCCATCCTTCCCCCACAATTTCCTCAGTCTTGGGCACGCTTAAAAGTCTTTGTCACCACCGATTTGAGTAATAAGCGCATACATTCCCCCGCCAAAATTTTTTAAAATTCTTGTAGCTTCCGACCATTAAGAATTAACGCTAAGATCGCGAAATAGTTTGGTGAATTTAATTTTTTAATGAATCGATAATTTTGTAACAACCGTACCCAGGCATGGGTACAGTTGTTACAAAATCAGACTCACTTTTACTTTAATTAGGGTTACCACGTAAATCAAACTAAAGGATGTTAATGGTCGTAAAAACACGGTACATGCATCTGGCTTTTTGAATAAATTTTTTGCACTGCGCAAACTCAGCTAAGTTTGACGAGGTTATTTTTTTAAGTAATTGAGAAGTTTGCCCGTTGTCATGACTAAAATTACGGGATGAAAATCAAGGCAAACTCATCCGACATTATGATCAATCGCTAAATCGAGTTTCCGGCTCCTTGCAACCCCTTGCAACAACTTTTCTCAAATTTGGAGCAAATTGGCTTTGCGCAGCAGCGTTATCAAGGGTGTAACAACTGACCCCACATGGCTTTTTCTCTTTAAATTGCTAATTGCTCATCCGTGTTTGCTTCCATTTGGCTTCTGAAGGTAGCAAACGTTGACCCAGACCTGACCAGAGGTCATGGTATTTTTCTAACCTGGTTTAGTTGTGTTCTTAAGACACGAGTTCAAGTTTACTGTCGAAGCTATTTCTAGAAAACGAACCAGTGAAACACTTAAATTTTTTCTACTAATCAAATTAAGCTCTTCGCGCTAATTAACTTTTGGGGAAGGTGAGTAATTTGCATGGTCATCTCTGACTATTTTTAAAACTTCTTTTAGTTGCATTGTTAAGGAGATATCAGCAGTGTAACAACTGTACCGATGTAACAATACTGTACCCGGTCTCCCCTACGGTAACGCCTAAGAATGAAAAATATAAATGAAAGGTACGAAGCCCGACCCTTAACCAAATTAAATTTTACGTTCTTGCAATTTTCTTGTTTGAAAATTCTACACTGCTATACATGATAGTCGAGTTGTTAGGAATTTGAAATTTGACCTCCTGCTCTTTAAAAAAAAAAGGCAGAAAGAGGAGAAGAGCTGATTGAAAAAATTGTCTGAAGTCCCTGTCTTCTCGCTTTTCCTCTGTCTTTTAGTTTTCTCTTGTTAGTGAGGAGAAAGTGTGAGACAAGGGATTTTCTCTTCTTTCTGAAACGCGTATGACAGAGAAAGGGTCGGAATCAAGCCTACATTTACTCAGCTGACGTTCTGTCCTTCCTTCACTCTAACGGGTGATGGATATAAAAGGCTACAATACTGTAAATGAACTTTCAAATGCCTAATACTTAAAAATGAGTCATACATAGAGAGCTTTTCACAGAAAAAAAATCTAAATCCAGTGGTAGCGTAAGCCTAGAGATTTGCAAAAAAAAAAAAAAAAAAAAGATTTTGGTGTGAATGTGACGGTTGAGCTAGAGCCCGTTTTTTTACTCTTAAGCCGTCCAAAGCAGTTTTAAACACCGCCTGCTTCACTCGAAAAGTTACGATTAACTTTAAACTGAATTGACAGTCTACCTTAGCCAACGTAAAACTCAACGTAAAATACAATGGCGTCCTTGAAATTTCCGAAGAAAATAAGTGTAAGACATTTAAATGGCAATTTAGAGTTGGAGGCTTTTATATTCATCACCCGTTAATACTTCCGAATTCCAGAGGTTTCAGCTACAGATGGCACATCCTTTGATTTATTAACCGGACGAACCTTGGAGGATTCCAAATTTTTTTCTTTCTTTTTTTTTTCTTTGCTAAAAAGAATAAACTCTCAGCTTCTCAACGTCATACGGCTTTTGTGAAACGTTAAGAAAGTACTCTGGGATTTTAAAAATCCAGAAGGCCGCTTAGCCTCTGAGTTATGTCCTCTGAGATTTTTTGAGTGGCTGTGAAGGGAAGAAGAATTTTAAGGAGACAGGCGCCCAAGGCCTGTGTGCATTCATTTTGATCTGCATACAAAATCCTTTCCTCTTTCTTTTGTTTTTACTTTTTGATAGATGATAGCCAGCTTCTGGTGTATGTTTGGTGAGGGGGGGGGGGGGGGGGGGGGGGGGGGGGGGGGGG
>JABASM010002850.1:0-10200 GCA_019776545.1 Brachystomella parvula | reverse complement strand
AATAAGCTTAAGTTTAAGTTTCATACTTCACATTTGGTAAAAGAGCAGGGCTTCATTTTTTACAAGCTCTCAAACGTGAGCTCAGAGAAAATCGTCCACACTTCCCCCCACCGACCCTAGTTAATGTTTTTTTTATGTTTATTTAACTCCATACAACAAAATCCAGCCTTGCTGTAAATCCTGAAACCGGATATCCGCAAAATATTTTTCACTCAACTGAAGTGCACAATGTATGGAATAAATTGTTGTGGTACCATCCTCATGTCATTCTCAGGCGTATCTTGTTCGGATGTGGCGCTGGCGCTAAGACTTGTTAACCAGACCTCGTATACCCTTAAATCTTTCCAGCTTCTTCTACTTTCTCCATCATTCTCAGTTTTCTCTTCCGCCCCGTGTCATCCCTAGGATTTCTTTCCAAGGATCCCCATTCACCCTGTCGTAAAAACTGTTATCCCGGGAGTGTATGTGATTAAATTACCAAAAAATATCTTTTCATCATATCGGGAATTCAAGAGGAACTTTCAGAAATGTACGGAACGTGTAAGCGTTACGCAGTGTACCAATTTTTAATTCTCCTCTTCTCTTCCTGGTGTCATCAGTATACTATGTGAGCCATGCTACTTTTATTTTCAAAAATATGCAGGTATTTTTTGCAGTAAAAACATAATTAACTGGCTTAGTCAGAACCAATCCGCTGACCTACAAGGGTATTCACGCTTCTTCAAATTTTAATTACGCGTTGTGAAGAACGAAAGCAGGAACTTTCTTTTTTAAGTCTAAAAGAAGGGGCAAGATTATCCGCCTAAAAAAATGTGACGTGGAAATGAAACAGATTTTTCTTATTTCAAACGAAATTAATTTTGCTAAAAAAAGCCAAAGGCTTTGTTCTCTTCGAGAGATTTTTTGCAATCCTGGGCTTCTGAACCTTCTCCGAGATCAAACCAATGAGAATCGGGGGTGGTGAAAGTGAGACGGGTAGTAGACACATTATAAAAATATTACAACAAAAGCGCTTGAAATCTTTATTTTCGGGAAAATGGAATTGTTTTATTGCTAACTCCTTCTGTTTCTATAACTTTTTTAGCTGGGTGCTTGATTTCAAAGTAGGTAGCTTTTAAGATCTATAGTTAATTCCTTGTCTTCTGGACTATGTTAGCTTATTTTCATTGTTCTCAAGTATATTAGATCAATTTTTATGCTCCAAAAATAGAAAAAAAATGGTGAGAAGATGATTAATGGATTTCTTAAGAGTTCCTTAAGCAAAAGACTATGAACAGGAAAGGGGAATTCATGCATAAATATCTCGAATACTTTTGCCCACGGTTCCCTTAAAAATCCGTCAAGCAGGCTTGCAGGGAGCAATTAATAAAAAGCTGGACACGTTTACGTGATTCCGAGTATTTTAAGAGTGTCATAAAACCAGCTGGCTAGAAAAAACATAAATACGCTTTTCATTTTTTTTGGTTGCTCCTGCATGGAGATGATGGGACGAAATTAATCATTCCACAATATCCACAAGAGCTTTTTAATCTCTAATATTCTCTTACATGTGCAGATGATCCCAGAGATGAAAGCAAAGAGAGAAATCTCGCTTCCGGGAATAAAATATTAATACCACTCGCGCTTTCACCTTAATTTATTATACATAAAAGAAAGAAGTGGAGTGGATAATAGAAAAACATGAGATGCAGTGAGTTCCTTACTGTGATCCGGAAAGAAAAAACACAAAATCATCACTGTCATAACAATAAAAAATGACAATGAATCAGAAAGAAAAATGCGCCAGTTTATCTTTTAACGCATTCTAACAGCTTTCTATGTATGAAAATACCCTTAGTTCCAGTTATCGGATCATTTGATCATTTCACTACTGACTGGAGTCAAGCAAAATTTTCATTTTTTATGAATTTTAAATTTTCACATGATTTCCCTCTTTCTAAAAAATGTGCCTATACAGTAATAGGGGCGGAAAAATTCAGAGAAAGAAAGTTTGTTTGCTGTACAATTACAACGACCGAGAAAAATACATGTTACCATAAAACCCCGTGTTAGAGTTTTGACCTGAATTAGTAGAATTTGGAAAGGACAAACCCAATTAACAGTTCTCCCCTGTGATTCCCAACCTCCTCTCGGAAATCCGTACTTTCCCTTTAGGATGAGGAAGAGTGAAATAAGGAGAAAATGAAATCTCTTGTAATTTCCTTGAGGCTTTTCCATCAAATAAAATGAATTAGAGATAGGAGTATACAGCCTTACTGCTTTACTATTTTATTTCTCCAGAGAAAACGGTCTGAGGCCCCCTGGCCCCTCTCGCTCCTCTATTATATTAGTACAAGAAAAATAAAAAGAAAACTATAAGTCCCTCAATTGAAAGAGCAGATTTTGATATCACCTAGGCTACACCCGAAAACCCCCCACTCCATCAAAACAACACAAAATACACAGAGAAAAGTCCCAAAGAAGCTTGAGAGGTTCCTGAGTGAAATGGCATCAAAAGGAATAAAAAAGAAAGGCACTTTGCACTTATTAGAAACCCTTACGCTATTATTGTCACACTGGTTTTGAGTAGGCGGTTTCAAAAAATAAAAATGATCTTGAGCTTTTCTCAAAAAAGATTTGAATTTTTTCTGAGTTGCTGCTTAGCAGCGCAAGCAAGGAATACTGTTTATCCAAGATTTCTAGGCAAATAGTAGATAAATGTGAATGTGAATTCCCCTGTCCATTTTTAGATTATATCGTGCAAGAATTATTTTCCCAATTTCATTTGTTGGGAAGTTTAGTAAGGGAAAGTTTTTTTTTTCATGCTTATATATGGGTCTGTAAACAGAGTCGGAGTTTGGGTCTGATTTTAGTACAAGTGGGAAATAGTATAGATCTGAATCTGAATTTACATAATCCCATAAAAGCACTACGTCCCAAAGAAAACAAGGTTTCACTAAGAATGTCTCTCTAAATGGCGACACTGAGTGTGGAGGAGTGAGTAGCACGTAATGGAGAAATGGACAAGAGCCCATTTGTTCCATGTCTCCAACCTTTCTCCAATCCTCTTCAAAATCAAGTCATGCATAGGAACTACAACAAAGGAAGCAGTTTAAGCGGATTGACTCCCATCTCACTCTCCAAGATTGAAAAGAGATGTGGGATACGGGGAACCTCAAAATGGCAACAAAAATAGAAAAGAGAATAATAAAGAGGGAACGGTACGGGAGCATGAGCGATTTTCTAGTCGAGGTCAAGCTTAGGCTTGCTTTAACTCAGCACGCCTTCCGGAGCGGCCTATAATTTTTCCAGGGACCAACGGCTGGTGAGAGTGCTTTGGTGGAGCAGCGACTTTGCACGTGTGGTGCATGGAAGCCAATTCAGCAAGTCTCCATCACTCATGGTGAAAATTTGGAATATTTGTCAAGACAGATTGAAAGTATTTTAGTTTATTTGACAATTGCCAGCATCATCAGACTTTTGTGAGCTCCGTTGAAAATTGTCAACATGACTGGACTGTTCGGATTTCGGTCCAACATGGGATGAACACCCCTGACAATTCAAGCGCTCCAGCGGAGTCAAACTACGTGCCACGACTTAACTTCGAATATGACAGGTGTAGAGCAAACGATTTTTAGGAAGGTACAGAAAGTTACAACCCTCTACGCAAAATTTATTTTCAGAATATTTTCGAATTTCTAAAGTTTTTGACAATTGTCAACATCGGTGGCCTTAAGTGGGTTAAAAAATCGCTTAGATGCCTCAACGGGTTCCCTCTTTAGGAGAACACTGCAAAAATAAAATTAGGTTAAAAAAAAAATTTCAAATTAGCAGCCTGTTCACTAACTCCAAATAATGTAAATTAAATTCAGCCTTTGGACGCAGTAGAGAAGTTGATAATTTTCTCCAAGGAACTGTCTTTAAATCTGTTAATACTTGGTAGAGCAAAGAATAAGCAGGAAATTGTAGGTAACTACAAAGATCAGGAAGGAAACGTAAAGGAAAATGATAACGGACCGGTTTGAATTTAGGGAGCGAGAATTTAGCCATTTACGCTGTTGCAGGATCAAAGAAAGATTTCTTTGTTCACCAGTCGAGAGATAAGGAAATGAGGCAATTTCCAAGCATTTCCCGCTTCCACGCCTCCAGATTTTCCGCTTATGTACCTCAATTTTTCTTATTTACTGAACCTTTTGTTAGGTTGCGATACATAATAGCACGACTGAGCACAAAGGATTGACAAAGGTGGTTAGGATGGTAAAGGCCTCGAGATGACAGAATCGGATAGAATCAATATTCCTCTGATATTCACCTTACGCAAAAAAAAAGAAAAGCTTTGGATTTTCTCCTCGAACTCATTTTTACATTTAAAACTTTGGTAGCGAGATGTATGTAATTGAGTTTAGAAAGTTTTAGCGAATACCTCAGAATATGTTTTTAAAATTTTCATATTGTTACTTCTTGGGAAATATTTGGAAGCTAGTAAATGGAAGATGCTAACGAGTTACAAGCGTATTAGAAGGTCTCCAATTAGACTTTTTTCCCCTAACTTTTTTCTTTTTGCTTTTTCTTTCAGACTTGCTGCTCGGCTGGAAGATCTCGTCATTTTGGATGAACTTTTGAAAAGCTCTTATGATAGACGTGCTACGCCAACAAATCACCTCAGTAAGCTTTTTGTATTTTTTCAGCTTGAGAAAATAAAAAAGATTCAAATCTGATTTTAATGAGAAACCCAGTTCAGTCTCTTGCCCAGGGCTGACAAGGGAACCTCACAATATTGTCTGCTGACTTGGCCAAACCTGAGATACTCTAGTGTCTGTACAACCCAAGAACAAACTTGCGAAGCGGGCAAGTTTTAAAGTCCCCTTGTCTTCGCGAAACTCGAGCAAAATGACTACCTAGCGAGCCTTATTAGAGTTCTTTAGCCCTGAAAAGCTAAAAAATTCATTTCAAACTTCGATAAATGTTTCTCTGGAATCCTCAGAGAAATACATTTGTTAGAAAAATGGGTAAATGGAATTTTGATGAATAAATGACACTGAAGATTGATCATCTGTCATGGGTTTCGAAATAGATAGATAGCCACCTAGGATCGAAAACTTTTTGATCAAAAAGTTGAACGGAATTTACTAATGCTTTTAAGGTTAGCCAAGAAGTCAATTTAATGATATTCGGACGGCTTTTATTTTTTCTTCACTTTCACTTTGGGAGAAAGTTTTACAGATAGTTGGCTAGAAGGATCCGTAAATATTTTAGTATATTCTTACTTTCAAAAAACCCAAGGTTCATTACTTTCTGTCAGGAAGTTAGAAGAGGGCTAAAGAGGACCCTAAATTATGTGACAACGGGCTTGTGTTATAAAATGTTAACTGCCTGGAGAGAGTAATTTTCTATCTAGTTGACTTTGAATTTTTTTTATTCTTCCTTTTTTTTCCTCACAGACAACTCGATTCCAACCCACGTATTTTGCGAGCTTTTTGTACGGAATTTTGGAAGCCCTAATCCCCTCACAATGGTAAGCATATTTAAATAATTTATTCCTCTAAATTATTCCCTCTTGCTCTTCTCTTACACGTCATGTAATAAAAATTGAGAAAAAAATAATCCTTGCTTTCTCCTAATTGCTTTCCTTCTTTCCTACTAATTATTTAATTCCCTACTCTGCCTTTCCCAAGCCCCCACGAGGTAATCCTCTACTTCTCCCCTTGTTTTTCCAATTTGTTTCTGCCTTTAGGTGAAAATGAGTTTTAGAAGAATCCTTTGATCTATACTCTCTTTTGAAATCATGAAAGTTTTTAAATGAAATGAATAGTATATCGCAATTTAATTTCGACATCTCTCAAAAACCGCGATTATTTGATATTATGAGCTTTTGAAGCTTTCTATTTATCCAAATTAAATTCCTTGTAATATGTCGCAGAAATCATAAGGGAAAATGAGAGTCCTGAAGTAATACCCCTCCGATGCTCTATAAATATTGGACAAATTGCAATATATTTTTCGCCGCCAAATTATCAAAAGTGAGCATATTGATTTTGCTACTTATGGAAATTTTTGAAAATTAAATATTTTTAAATTTTGATTTAAAAGAGATGTTTCAAAGTTTGGGCAAGTAAATTTATGCCCCTGCCCAATCATAAGTTAGTATTAATGCGCCAGTTCCGGTCAAGCAATAAGAAGAAATGGATTTTTATGAGAAAAAAATATTTTCTTACTAAAATCTTTTACATTTTCACTTTACATTGAATTTTAAATGTAATTTATTTTGTTTTACTTGTTTAGTTACTTATTTTTATTTTTATTTTTTTAAATTTCGGCTTATTTTCATGAATGAAATTAAAGCCCAAGTGGCTTGACTGTTTTCAGCTCAAAACCCGTGATTTTTTCAAAAAACTATTTATTCTCGATTTTTGTACAAAAGTATTTTGCATAAATTCTTTTTATGTTACTTACGAGTCTAAAGTTTCCTTGCTAAAAAAACTGGACCACCGCAACAGCATAATATACGTGAATAAATAATTACGAAAGTTTCAGGAGGAAATGAACTGGAATAGTTGAAATACAGCTATGGAATTTTCTCCTCCTGTGGTTTTCTTTCCTTTCATCACATTTCCTCCCACTTTGCTTTCACTTGAAGTTTAAATCTACCAGTGATTAATTAAAAATGAAATCCCTAATCTGAAACTCATCTTTTGACTTTCATAGGACTACAAAGTGGACCTCTACCTCAGACAAAAATGGCGAGATGAGAGACTGGAGCATCCTGATCTAAAAGAACCGCTTGACCTCAACGACCCAAATTTAGTTAAGGCAATTTGGAAACCTGAAGTTTACTTCCCAAATGCAAAGGAAGCTGACTTCCAATTCGTCACCGTCCCCAATGTTCTCGTTCGAATTTACCCAAGAGGGGAAATCCTCTACATGCTCCGGTAAACACTTCTATTTGAGAAACGTGTGGTAAAACATAAAACCCTGAATTTCTCACAGAAATTTTAGGACTGACTCAGAATTATATTGACGATTTCTTTTTACTTTCACCAGGAAACGTCTAAATGCAACACTGTATTTTTTCTCGCAAAAAAGTAACCCTATAAAACAGGGGTGAGTGTCAGATGTGATAAAAGGAGTGGGTAGGGCAATAAAAGAGAAAGTTTTTTTTTTAATCCAAGCATACGGTAAGTAGAAATGGCAAGGAGAGGAACGCCGTTACGACGGCTTGCGGATATTTTGTAGTCTCTAGTCGTTAGGCCTTAATTGCACTTTCTCCATTTCATCTTTTTTTTCGCAAAGCGATGTGAGTGAACCCATTACCATGATCAAACGGAGTTAGAAAGTTAGGAAAAGGTAAAATTAAGTTTTGTGGACCCAAAAATTAAATTATAAAGGATTTCCTTGAGTGAAAACTGAGTGTTATGTGACGTTAAATTTTTCCAGACTCAAGGTGACTTTTTCATGCATGATGGACTTATCAAAATTTCCACTCGACCATCAGACCTGTACAATGGAAGTGGCAAGTTGTAAGTTAAAATTTTTATTTTGGGCTTAGAAGCATGCTTATGGTGGATGATTTTTTTTTCAGTTTCAAAGACGATGGATGAGCTTGTGTTGGAATGGGTGAAAGAAAATCCTGTGACTACTGGGAAAAGTGGGATGTCTCAATTTGAAATTGATGGAATCAGTGCAGAGAAGTGTCACGAATCATTTGGACAAATTGGTATGTTTTTTTTGTATCTAATTTCATTTGATTTCCTCAATCACTGCTACAACTCGGTTCAGAAATATGAGACAGAAATTGCAGAGCACTCTATTTATTTCTTAAAAGACCAAAAAACTTCTAAATGGCAAATGGGTAGAAAAGTTAAGCTTGATTTTTATTTTTCCAATTTTTAGGATTCAACCAAAATAAAAATAATCCAAGCTTTTTCCAAAAGCCTAAAGAACGGCGGATATTTCCAAATCCTTAATGTGAGATTTTTTGGCGTTCAAAGAACACCGTTTTACTTTTGCTTTACATTTTTCCAGAATAGAAAATAAATTGTTTTTTTTGTACAAAAAATTTATTTTCCTTTGTTCTTAGTAGTTTTTCGATACTTTTACGTGTTGGGAAGGATTTTGTGTAGTAGATTTCAATGGATAATCTCCCAGTTGCGTGCTAAGCACCAGGTTACAGGAGCTTAGAAAGGTGTGATTTTTTTGTAGCCTTACGGATACCTGGACTGTTTTTGAATGAAGTCTTAGATGATGAAAAATTCAAAACCTTTTTTTCACTTTTACTTTTATGGAACTTTCTCTCCCAACTACTCGACATGTTTTTTTTTTCTAGAAAGTTTTGTTTATAATCTTGTATCTTCTTTGATGGAACCAAAATTGTTTGAAGTTCAGAATTTCAATATTTCAATTACTAAAGTTTGTGCTAGGAAATCACATTACTGAACTTTGAATTTACTTTATAGGAAACTACAGCTGTCTAGTTGCAGGATTTCACCTGTCAAGGTCCATTGGGTTTCATTTGGTTCAAAGTTATTTGCCTACGATTCTTATGGTCGTGATTTCTTGGGTCTCTTTCTGGATGGATGTGAATTCTGTTCCAGGGAGAGTGACGCTCGGAGTTACCACACTCCTCACAGTCTCATCAAAGTCAACTAGTGAGTCATATTTCTGTTACTTGAGCTTGGGCTCAAGATTTTTAGGCTTTTCGTTTGGAAACTCGAGTAGGAACATGAGAAACTCCTTGAAACTTCCTTATTAATTCAGGCCTTCATTGACTGCATGCAAAAATCTTAGCCAGTTTTTTTCGGAAATATGAAGGCAGGGTCTTTTTATTAGAGGCAAAATGAAATAGTGAATTTAAAATTTAAATTCCTTTTTGAGATATTTTTGTCTCATTTCTTTTATAAATCCTCCGCTCCTAATTTATTTTAAAATTTTAAAATCTTTTGTTGTTCTTGCTGCTCTTCTCTGATAAGCATACGTTGGAATCCCACTAGCATTAGGTAAAAACACAGAAAAATCAGTGCAGGAATCTAATATAGGCTGTAAGAAAAAGAGTTAAAAGAATTTGAAACGGGCCTAAAACCTGTCTCAGACTTGTTGAAACCGATTAAACTGTAAAAATTTGGCTAATTGTCAGAATATACCCCTAATTGCAAACCGCTTTTTAAAACTATTTTTATTTCTTAAGAATTCCCGATAAATTTTAGGATTTTCTACTTTTGAACCTATGAACTAGGGCCCAGAGAATTAATTTAATTTTTTAATTTATTGCAGATATTCAAGAAAATCTGCCCCAGGCGAGCTATGTCAAGGCAATTGACGTGTAAGTTCGTTTTTTCGTTTACGTTGGAATTCGAAGTTATGTGGCATCTTTTTTAATCCTATTGGATCCTACTTTTTCAGATGGATGGGAACATGTACAGGTAAATAAAAAAAAATTCTGAGCGGAGGTCGGTATGTGCCACTTTAGGTATTAGGAGTGACATTCAAGAAATCGCTATCAAAATCCAAGTAGAAAGATCATTGAAGAATTGAAAACCCCTGCTTTTAACTTTCATCCAGCCAACCTCCGGAATGCATTTGTAGAGCGTTTTTAAAAAAAATTTTGATTTTCAGGTTTCGTATTTCTGGCGCTTCTGGAATTTACCTTTGTAAACTATCTTTGGCGAAAGGAATACCGTAATGAGTTTGGCATTGTGAAGGGGAGTGATTTGTCTCAGCCCGAAACCAGTGCAACGCTTTGCAAGGATGCCGAGGAAACAAAGGATTCACCATCTGCTGGCATGGCCCACGTAAAATCCAACCTACTATTTACCTCTAGGCCTTTTATGCTTATCATTAAAATTTTCTGCAGGTCCATATGAAGGAGGATGACAATTGCTTGCAATCACGATTCGGGAGAAGCTCCTTCGCAACCGAGGGATTGAATGGGATTGAGTGCCCCACAATTTTTCACACCGAGTCATCAAATCCGAATTCCAAGGCTGGGAACGGTAGACAGGGGAGCAAATCTTCCAACCCACCATTCCTATCAGCCAGAGTAATTGATGAGACCTGTCGTTTTGCTTTCCCGTTTGCATTCTTTATTTTTAATTGCGTTTACTGGCCCTACTACCTTTACTACCCATAAACCGAAAATATTTAACACAAAATAAACAGTGCAAACACTGGTGTACGTAATAGCGCGAGCGAACATTCTGTAATTTTTATAAGTTTTGGACATTTTCT
>JABASM010002848.1:0-10206 GCA_019776545.1 Brachystomella parvula | reverse complement strand
ATTGCATTCGCATGAATAGCGCTCGCGCTATTAATAAATAGTTATTTAGATAAAAAATAATTATAAGGTTCTTTGATATTTCTGTCTGATTAGCATGATTTTTAACCGGGGATTCCTGCCTGCAAAAGACAAAAAATGGGCTGTAAAGTGCCAGGACTGACTAAAGGAGGTCAGATCCAGGATGTAAAGACCTTATTCATGAACTCTCATCCTGCAGACCATTGTTTCAAGGCTCTCAGCTCAGGATTAATAACAATACTGTTACAATGCAGGTCAAATGTAGGCCGTGTGAGAATTTTATAGAGCTTGCTGAACCGTAGAAGCAAAGAAAGTTCCTTTTCTTAATGGCTAAACCAAAATTTCAGTTTGTCAAAAAGAAGAAGACAGCCTCATGTGAAACTTAATTACAATTATTCAAGTTTAGCTTTTTAATTGAACAGTGAATCAACCCCTTCACTCACATGAGTTTACATATAACGGGAAATACTTTATCATACAGAGCTCTCCTGAAATTGAAAAAAAAATTAACTTCGAAACTCATAGTGGTTCCTTAATTTTTTGTAGTCCTAGATTTTCATTTGTAATAAAATACAATAAAAAAGAAGGTGCCCTTGGAATAGTATAGGCAGTTGCCTAATCATCATGAATATTAATTCTACAAAACTATAAAGATGAGGAAGGATTGAATAATCTAACTGCTTCATGATCAATAACCATAAGCAATTGATTCTAGTACTAATTGATTCCGACCTCCAAAAAAAAAAATCTAAGCCGGATGGATGGGTAAATGAAGAATAGTCTGAATCAATTAAAAGGTGACAGAACGTACCTTTACTAGGTAGGCAATGTGACCGCTGATTAATGACTCGGCTGGATGCACCCAGTTCTTACCTGCAAAAAATAAAAATAACTATAATGTTGTGTCATTTAATTACTCGGCGGTCGGAAAAATCCAAACACATTTCAACTTCATCTCTCTCCTAATGTGAATTTCCTTAATCGTAATTCTAATGATATTAAAAGCTTAACCTTAATTACTTTGAAAGGATTACGTAAGCAAAAGTAAGCCTTTATCTCATCGCCTCTCTGGAAAAAAATATAGCTTCGATCGAAATTGCCGAAGAATTAATTATCCTAAAATTATTTGAGCCGACTTTTCCGAGGTATAATTACAAATTATTTATTTCACCCTTTCCTTCCAATAAATTCTCCCTCTTGACGTCATCCCTGAAAACTTTTCAAATAAAAACTTGGAAAATTAAATTACCGTTTACACCATTATTCTTGTTCTTGTGCAGGGTCCACCGGAGCAGCCCGTTATTCCTCATCATCACGAAAATACACGATGAACACCTGTTGGTTTTATACAGAACAATTGAGTATCCAAAAAAATGAGAAGCAGGAGGATGCTTGGCAAAATTAACCTATTCACTTTCACAATTTCCTAATATCAATACTTTTTCTTTTTAAACTTCAATTTTGAAATTCTGTTTTTAGAATGAGATGTAATTAGTGGGTCCTCTAAAGGGCTTTAAAAACTTTCCGAAAACCGGTAATGAATTACCGTGGTAGTAAACAATGAATCTAAATATAGAATAAGACAGTAGAGGAATTAAGGCAGAAAGTATAGTTGTGATGCTTGCGAGAAGAAGTTTACTACAAGCTCCCAGTTAACTTGTAGAATTGAATTCTATTGTTCGGTGCTTTGCTTCTTTTGCAATAATAGTCATTCTTCTACCCCCTGTCTTCCTTCATGGTTCCAAAGCGTCCATTTCACTATTCCCTACCCCTACCATCACCGCCACCATTCCATCATATCACCCCTCACCATTTGCTCACCTCTCCTTTACCTATTGTTAATTTTACATAGGGACAGGTAAGGGCGGAGGTAGAAAGCAACTCTGTACAAAGCTAAAGCTATGAGGAACTTTAAACTCAAGAGCGAAGCATCTTTCTAATTATCAGCAGCAGTTTGCTCCATATTTCCAATCATCGCCAAAAATCACATACGGAGNGAACTTTAAACTCAAGAGCGAAGCATCTTTCTAATTATCAGCAGCAGTTTGCTCCATATTTCCAATCATCGCCAAAAATCACATCCGGAGATTCAGGGATGATGCTGCTGAGGATCATGAGCAGCGCAGAAACCTTTTTAATGCATACACAAAAAAAAATCAATAAATGTGTCTGGCAACCGGATGTGAGTATTGGAGGCTCACGCCCCGTGGGGAAAGTATACTAGAAATCATTTTACTTTCACTTTAAGAAACTGCGCTATTGTAGGAATCTAGAGCTTTCTCATAAGCACCATCACTCATCATCCATCAGGAAACGCTTAAAGCATAAAAATGTTGGAGCAAATTGAAGCCGTGTCCTACATTGAATTTGTAAGCTCAAACCGTTTCACGCAAATTTTCTAAACAATTTTGAATTTGCTATGCAAAAAGTGGATTCAGTCTCCGGAATTTTTTCATAAGTGAACAATTTCTTTACAGGCCTTTCTCGGACTCTCTTTCATTGCATATATTGTGGAAATTGCTTACGCAGAGAAAACGGTGGAGGGGCTGGAAGCATTGGAGAAGGAGCAAATAGTGTCCGAGGACGCAGCAACCAAAGCCTCCGCCTTCCTAATCGTTCTCAACGTTGTCATTGGTAATTTTATTCTGCCTCTGTTCCTAAGGAATTCAAACTTTCCTAATTTTTCATAATTTCATTGCTAGGAATCATACTTTTACTGGATGCCGTCCTGTCTTACAAGCTGTTTAAGGGCGTTAAAGAGGTACGTCAGAATGGCAACGCTGAAGATTTGACCCTACTAGAGCCAAATATATTATTTTAACTCGAAATTTTTCGAATCTAGAGAGACCAAAAGAAACTAAGATTGTGGTACATTGTCCATGTGGTCTTTTGGAGCCTTGGACTCTTCGTCGTATTCGTACGAATGTTCTCGATGCCCTCAGTCATTCTCAAGGCAATGATTCCAATGACTTACAGGGCCTGGACGCTCTACGTCGTACGCAATTTTAGGAAGAAGCTACAAGAAGAAGATATTGGGACCGGTGGCGTTTCGGTCATGCAAGAATCGGATGTGAAATGGACGCATTAAACTAAAGGAGTTCCAATCGAACAAAAAAAATTAGCAAGAGTTATAGGTAGAATGTCTATTCTTAAAATTTAATTCAAATGCTACTAATTCTCTGTTGGCTTCGCCGAGCTCACGCTTGATGACAAATAATTCCAATCTTAATTAGTAGCAGTCTCAGCAAGTATTCCATCGTACAAATATAGCGACCTGTGACAATAACACTGTGAAAATGTACTTAATATTACAGGAAAATAAATTGTGATTCTGCGGTTTAGTGTATGCTAGATTCAGATTAGTCCGAGCCTAATAAAAATGATCTTGATGTCACTGTCACTCTGTCCAGAACATTTACTCCACATCATTTTAGGATTTTGTACAAAAACGAGTTAAACAAATTCTACAGTACCTGAGGTAGGACAAGGAGTAAAAAAAAAAACAAAAGAAAATCTGTTACGCGTTTCAAACGGTAAATCAGTTTTTCTGGAAATAATTTTGACTACTGAATTTAAGTGTTGAACAACGTTTTGAAAAAAGTTACTAAACTAAATATACTGACGTATTATTACAAAAAATTTAAAAGGAGAAATGCGACGACCATAATTGCGTCGCACGCATGATCACAATGAAGACTTTGAAGTACTTGGAAAAAGTTTATCGTAGAGTCATTACAGAGTAATTAATTACACTTAAGTATTAGCATGTTTTCCAGCATTTCGTCCTTAAGAATAGCACGAGCTGGAGCAAAACTTATTTCTGCAAAATTAATGAGGCGCTCAACCGTAACAGAAGATGCTATTGCGGTATTAAAAGTGATGAATAACTTTCTAACATTCGGAAACTGATCCAGCGTCCCTGATTCAACCCGCTCTGTTGGTGCTTCCAGGTAATTCACAAATTCCATCAGAATTGATGAGACGTCTGCCTTCCCTCCATTTTCATTATCACCACCAAAGCTGTCAAGAAAGTCCATACCTTCATCATAGCTTTGGTCTTTGCTACCATTCAAGCCACCTCCATTAGTTGGGCGGCCTTTGAGAGCATTAGCGTAGTTTGTAGCTTCTTCCAGGTACCAGTCCTTCAACTCCCCCATTTTCTCAATAGGAATCCATGTTAATTTGTAATTCGGGTGGAGAATCGAGGCTAGAATAAGAGGTCGCGCTTTAGGATCCAGAGTGATGATATCCATGAAAGGCTCATTCAGTCCGACCAACAGACTTTCCACCAACGGTTTTGTGAACTTTAGAACGCCTTCATTCAACTCCTCTAACCTTGATTTGACACTGAGAATAGTTGGGATAAACGAGCCCATGTAGAGATCCTGTTCGTCTTGTAATACGTTCAGCCCTTCTGTTATAGGGATTATGGCACGTGCATACTCCTCCAGAAACTCAAATTCAGTCTCCTCAAGCTGTTGTAAATCGAAATAGAGAAAAATCTCATTGATGACATCGCTGGCTGAGATGAGAGAAACAATCGCTTCGAGAAACGATCCCCAGTTGAGTCGATTTGGAATGAGGATTTCAAATCCATAAGCTTCTTGAATTTTTTCTCCGGCCTCTTTGTTTGAACATGCTTTCCAGAGTGCTTGACACTTAGCAATCGATGATTGGAAAATATAGGAGGTGGGTCGCTCTGGGTTAGTCAGTGTTTCAAAAGTAGAGGAAGCCAGGACTCCAATAAGTGTCATAGTTGGACAGTCATAGTGAGAAGGGAGATGCACAGAATCAATGGTTTCTGAATTTGTGATAATGGAACTTATATTATAGAAAGAGAGATCTTCGTATGACACACTGTCATCGTCAAGACTGGGACACCCTTCTTGGCCCCCGGCGCTTCCTCCGTCATCCTCCAAATGCTGAATTTGGTAGATCCGGGTTGGGAGGAGATTGGTAGCATTCTTTGTAACGATGCAACAAATTTTCTCATTTGAGATATTGTAAATCCCGAAGACTTCGTAGATGACCTCAATCAGTTTATCATAAGTGAGGTCCTGTTGAAACCGGCGACAACTGAGGAGGGCTGATTGGATTTTGAGTTCTAGTCCGATCCAATGGGCAGTAATTGCGAGGAAAGTGTTCGACGGATCGGAAGTCGCAGTCCAAGCATCGGTCGTCACACAAATGAAATCAGTTTTACTAAGCTTTCGAGCAATCTCACTACGCTTTACCAGTGATTGCATGTTGATTCGGCTTTCCAGTGTAAAGCGTGACATGACCCTTCTCGGACTCGCACACAAACCTGAAAGCAACAAAAAAAATAATAATTACAGTTCATTCAAAATTCAATCCACAATTGAATTTTGCATAAATAGCTTCTGTGGTAAATATACCTGAGACGAGGCTAATGAAATGAGGAGATTCGACGAGTGAAGTGGGGCTACAGCTCTTGATGATGTAGTTAAAAACAATGTCATCTGTTTCTTTCCGGCGAGATCTGATGGTGGGTGGGAGAGACGAAGCAGGAACGCTGCCTTGATGGGGGAGACTGTTTGGTCGTCGATTTGATACAATATTTCGCATAGCCGGGTTTAAATGCTGCTGTGGGATAAAACTGCTTTGTCGACGTTTGGGAACTGAGTTGACGAACTGATCAAGAAATCCTTTCGGTCGTGCCCCAACAGCACTACGACCCATGACACCTCCACCTCGCATTCCGTTCGTAGGAATTGGAATGGAGGGATTACTAATTCGTCGTCGTGGAGGCATCCCACTGATGTCATGACTTGAGCGACGCTTCTTTATTGTCTGGCCCTTTTCAATTTTGTATTCTTCATAGACCTTATGTCTCTCGGGATGCATTTTCTAAAAATCCACCAAAAGTATTAAAGAGATCTGGCTAATAGACTCATGGAAATCATTTTTCAATTATCCTTACCTTGAGATGGGTGTTGAAATTCGAAGTCGTTGTCTTGAGCCCCATGATTTTAGAAGGACAGAGTGTGCAACGACCTGTGACCTTTAGCCCATCTTCTGCTATGACTTCAAAAAAGTTTCCATCCAAAATTAATGGAAGTCGTGTAGACGAAGGTGCTCCTTCATTTTGATACGACATCATGGATTCCATCATAGTGGCGCTTGAATCTGTGAAGGAGGCTGGATTTCAAACGAGGGATGAATAATCAATTCTTCACAGCGTCTTCAGAAGCGTTTTCCTAAAAGTTAATTTTCCACTGGCACCGGGAAACCACGGAGGATTTGAGATAAACTGGACCTGGAGTGGATGGTAAAGAATTTAAATTACTATTCATCGAGAAGAGTCTCCATGGGCTATAAGTATCGATTAACAACTTATTTTTAGCATAAAGCATAATTACAGACCTTTGTTATAAGCAAAAGAAAGCTCAGAGAGCCCAGCGGGATAGACTAATACATGAAAATTCAACCTCAAGAGTTGCGCGTTAGTAATTTACAGTACGCCTACGAGCTCAGCCCTGAGCTCCTATGCATCATTTTCTCCTGCCATAAGCAAACAAGTAAGTTACCAGTCTGAATTACCATGATATTTCATAACTGCTAGGCTTCTGCCTTTCCTTTGCCTACTAGGATCCCTAGGACCGTGGGATCGTAGGATCAAGAGCTTTTTACCTGCGCTAATGAGCCGTAGTAGAATGATTAATAACTGTGCGTTTTATTGATGATTAAGCCGAGAAGGTGTGTGATGTGGCTAATACAAGCAGGATTATTAATCTGAAAGTTAGTCAACACCGAGTCCGCACGGGTAAAGCGAGGTTCTGAAAAGTCAGAGAGGCAGGTGACGAAGCGTTACAACAAGAAGAGTCGATGATTAATGAGAAAAAACTTGCCTCTTGTGCTGCTGTTGAGTGAACTGTGATTCTTCTGATTCTGTGCTGCGGCTGCAAGGGAGTGAATTTGGAAAACTCCGGAGTTAATCTGCTTCTTCGATGTTGTTCTTCCTTTTGTAATTCTCCTTCTCTAAACCACTTTAGAGTCCTCCCACCAGACCACTCATACAAAGTAATCGATTGATATGCCTCGTCCGTTATTGGGGAATGCATGGGCTAACTAAATCAACAACAAACTTAAATCAAATGCGTGTGCATCCTGCGACTGACAAATTGAAGCTCATTATTTACCTGATTACCTTGATGCTTTATAGATGCGGATTTAGTTGAGCACGACTTGAGCAGCTCAAAATAAAAACCGTCTTGTTGATTACACCGAAAAAATCGCAGCACATGGCTTTAACTTAAACACGTTGGGAATTTGAATAAAGCGCGCGCGCGCTCAGGACGGCGCTACGACCTTGAAATCTGTTGAGCTTCTTTTCCCGTCGCACGCTTCGGGTCTAACGCAATGAAAATCTTGCGGCGCTGCTGCGGTTGTTGGTCGATGGAAAGCACGGCTTCATTTTTTAGGTTCCATTATTGTTGCGGGGATTTCCTTCTGATTATTCTTCAAATAGTACTTCTCGAATTGCTCGAGAAACAAACTCCAAGGCAGGAATGTGATTTCATCATATCGCTGCTAATTAAGAACCGAAACCATTTTATTCACTATTTTTTTTTCTTCTCTAGCTGGCATTCAAAACCGATTCCATACAGACGTTAAATAAATTAAGAGTTACATATCACATGAATTTACGTCTGCCTCTCAAAAAGTATTTCAAACATTTCTTTTTGTATTGAGGTGACTCGGACGTAGAGGGGAGGGGTAAGGGGTAGGTTTAACGTCATTTGAAGTGATAAAATGATAATTTCTGACGTTGGGTGCAGTAGAAATTGAAAAAGTAGATGCGTTATAACTAATATTTGGAATTAATTGAAAGGAATTTAATACCACGTTATAATTCACTATGAGGCTCTTCACTGGTTTTGGTGGGGGTTGGGGTGGGTTCTTGTGGGGATGAGTCGCTATCAGTTTCGGGCTGAACTTTTTCAGGAGCTTTTTCACCTTCCGGAGGTACTTCCGATTCAGTATTAGTTGAAGATTCTTCTTTTGTTTTCGATCCAGATTTTGCTTTAGTTTCTTCCTTTTCTTTGGCGACCTTTGCTGCTGCATCCTCTCTCTGCTTCTTTAGTTTTTCTACACGAGCCTTATTCATCATATACTTGACCTGGATAAATAAAATGTAAGAAAAATAAAGTGTCCGTTTCAGTATATTTATCAATTACAGATAGTGATGGCACTGACACTGACACTGGGTGCTGACAGATGTCGCATGCACAACAGAATCATGCTGACAATGTCCACATACCAATTTCGGGCATGAAACTTTTACCCTGTTAACTCTGATTTAAAAACAGATACAGAGAAATTTGTTTGCAAAAAGAAGACCTGTGAGTCACTCGGGTGACGTCACAGGTCACCGCTGAGTACATCAGCGTGAGCTAGGGGCTGGTACGCACACATGTTACCAGCAAAATTTTGAAAGGTGTCCATCTTAAAGATTCCTACGCGTGTCGGTTGCGGCGATTACCTAGGCATGTAATCAGCGTCTTTTCAAAACTTCCTTGATAACACGGAAATTTTACATAATCGGTTCCTCAGCAACATTTCCTGAGCTGAACTCTTAATCACAGGGTCCGAAAATTGCGAGAACTACCAAAGCAAGATGTCGTAAATCGGCAATACCAAAAAGCTTGCAATAGAGCGACAAAAGCCTAGGCATTTGTCAACAGAAATCCACATAATCTGTTCATTCTAGACGCCTAGGTTCATTTCTCTGGACGGCAAGTTTGGTGTCCTCCTTCGGAATGAAGGGGCTTTGACATTCTTGCATTATAATTTTAACCTATACCAGCTAACTGCGGTTACAAAATAACAATCGCTAACTGCGGCGTCAACCGTGCCACCACTAATAAATACAGAAACATTTTCATACCTCCCGATCCAAAGTATCTATCTTCTCAGCAATACTGCGGACTGTCATGACTGGGGCCTTTGAGGATGGCATGGCTGCCTGCTCTTCTAAAAGTTTATCTCTCCATTCTAAAGTTTCCGTCACTGCTTTGTCAAGCGTAGTGAGCTCCACTTCGGTGAAGTACTGGAGGTCTTCAGGCAGTAATTTTGAACCTTGTAAGAAGCTCTGGCTAATGTTCAGCATCTTATCTAAGGCTTCTAATGCATCTGGACGATCCTTGTGCTCTCGCATACGATCTGTGAAATCCTTTGCTAGCAATTTTAGAGCTTTTAGCTTGTCTTCGTAAGTCGCTTTGTCTGCATCAGATCCATCTTCGTAAAGCCAATCGGACGTCTAAAAGCACATCAATGAAAAAATTAAGTTCATTTCATCTAACCTCTAACATCACTTCTCATAGTGATAATGCATAAATTCTATGCAGGTTAGCGTTTTCCTTGCTTAAGTTTTTTTTCGACCAAATTGATTTTTAACTGATTGAGACATGCAGTTTACCTGTGAACAGAATGAACCAATTTTTTCTTTCTCTTCCTCCGTAAGGAACTCCTCAAATTCAGAGGACGTGACTTTGTGCTGCATGTCTGAGACAAAGCTTTCAAGAGCATTCCTTGCTTTCTCCTTCAAACTTCTTACTCGATCAATCTCATCCAGCTCCTTCAATCTGCGAAAAAAGGCACAAGACACATATAGGTGTTACTAATCTTGGCCAATAACCTTACTCAGGAATCGAAATTTACTCACTTCTTTGAGGATGTTTTGAATTTATCACCATCCAGCGGAAGAACGTCAAGGACGTAGGTTTTCACTTCAATGTTTTCCTTGATTGTAATCACTTTCGGCTTCTTGACTTCGGCAGTTGCATTCACCTTGTCGGATGGCTTGGAGTCAGTCGTATTTTGGTCGTCTTTCGTGTCAGTGGGTTTATCCGATTCTTCTGTCTTATTGGAACCAGTCTCGGTTCCATCGCTCGGTTTATCATTAGTCTCTGCTTCTGGCTGCGCTGACTTCGTATCTTCGCCAGAAAAAGCGTCAGTTTCTTGTTCATTCGCATCAGGAGATAGACTTTCTGGGATTGGCTTATCAGAATTACCTAAATATGGAACTACATTTAGACCACTGCGAAATAATGATATGGCTAACTAACCTATACTAACTACCTGAGAAAAGTTTGCTGAAAGCTGATCCTAGTTTTGATAACGTGTCTTCCATCTCAGGCTCAACGGTAGAATTCTTCTCAAAAACAG
>JABASM010002847.1:0-10207 GCA_019776545.1 Brachystomella parvula | reverse complement strand
GCAGAGATTAATGAGAACGGAAATCTCCCATCCTACTTTCTTTCAAATATTTGCCTTTTGTTCTTTTCTGTGGGGCAGCAGGCGATCGAAGAGGACTTAAACTTGGATCTCTTGGAGACGCGAGTGAATGACAAAGGGAAGGTCAAATGCACTTTGCCAATAAATCAACACCATCAGGATTTACATTGGGAGGAGGAAATGAGAAGACTGACACGTCTTTCCGTTTACCATTATTTCCAATTAAGATCCATACAAAATAAAGATGCATAAAATCCTCATAAAATATCAGGCTTCTGTATTCTACTTTGTTAACTCCCAGATGCTCTAAGTTCAAGGATAAAAATAACGTAGGTCATCATGGTCCCGGTAATCTAAATTAAAATGAATTGAATTAATTTCGTTAGTTGCTCTTAAGCAATGGAAATGTGTTACGCTAACCTACCTTAGGCAAGAGCTCCAAATTAATTCTGAATAATCCTGAGGCTTGAAAAGTCCAGTGCCAGGAACATATTTGGTTCATGGCCGCATTAACCTTTGAGCAAAATTTTTTTTGTAAACGTACAGGAATCTCTTGCTTTAAGGAAGCTTTACCACAAGAAGATGGCGATTCTGGTGTTTTAGCGTGGACTGCAAGAAACCTTGCTTCAAATCATCATTGGAATTTTTAATCTAAATCAAAATTTTCAGAAGTTAAAACAACTTTTAATAAAACAAAAGGCTGATGCAAATTTTGCTGTAAGGATAGCAAATATTTCAAAAGTTGAGCTTTAGCTAAAAATAAAAAAACTGGTACCAGACCGACCAAGGCGGAACATGGGAATCATTTTTAACGCAAGTAATGCTTAGTCCCGCAACTTTGAAATGCACGTAACACATTAAAATGCCCAAATTTAAAAATAAAATGTAAACAATCAGATCGAGTGTGCTTTGAAGTCGGAAATGAAATCAGACAATTAGAATTTTTTGCGTAATAAAAGCCTTCAATTTTTTAATTTTGTTTCATTATTAATTTCTGAAGAAGGTTTAGGCCGAAACTTTCAACACTGATTCCTGTAAAAAATTAGCGATTCTAAATTAGCTGCATTCATGGTTAATTGTTTTAATTTCTGAATCGACTTTAAAAACCTAGGACAAGAATAATTCGCAATAAATTAAGGAAAATGTGTCAAAAGTCAAAATCTACAGTCTAGAAGCCTTTTGTCCATATTTCTAAAATCACGAAAGACGATGGTTCCGGACTGTTTATCAACGAGAAACTATTTTTATTTGTCTTTGTTTCGTATTCACTGCAGCAATTTTAACGATCACAAATCGAAATTGATTTTCGTTCCTGACGGCAACATATAAGGCAATAAAAGGTTCGGACTCGCTGTCCTTCATGTTTAAAGTCCGAGATTGGTCTGGACAAGCAAAAGTTCAAAAAAACGGCGAGCAAATGCTCTATGGTAAACAGCGAAAAAAAAAATTTATGAAGGCCTGACACACATCTTTCTTGAGCACAAACACCGCCTTCGTTGGTGAAAAATTTTAGCTTTGCTCTGTCGCTGGAGCTTATGTTAGCGCCCTTTGCCTTCACTCACCGTACTCGTCATTAGCGATCCCATGTAGGCTAAACCCCATACAATCAAGACTGAATTCAATATTTTGATAATCCTAAAACCGAAGAGCCATCCATTGTCATCCAGGATAGAAGAAAGTGCTGATAAGATGTAAACTGACTCATCCGCCAAAATGAGAAGGGTAAAGGATCCTGCAACACCTTGAAAATTTTTGTGAATTTTTTTAATTTTACCGAATTCCTCCAGAAGGTTCAGCATTTTGTATTGGAGAGCAGCAGAGGTAGCGGAGCTGCTAGCTTCCTTTACTTCCAGTTGACACCGCTTTGAAAAATCCTCGTAGATGGAACTGAGTTGAATCCCCGAGTAAAAAATGAGGGACAGTGTATAGTAGTTTGAAAATAATCTAAAAATATCTGTGCTAATAACTCCAGTTACTAGCAACTGCTGTGGTACTCTGGTAATATTGATGCTCTGAGTTTCGGATAGGCAGTTACATGTTTGCTGGGCCACTATTCCTACTAAACGAAGCACAACTTCCGACATTGTTATTAAGAAAAATACTATTTTCCGTTTTCTCTTTCCATTTGCTGAGCTTCTTAAGAGAAAATTAAAAATTTCAACTGTTGCCCTACAATATTTGATTGCTAGAACGCGAATCCCAAGCTCAACAGCGTATGACATGAAAATGAGTCCTGAGGATATAAGAATTGTGGATAGCAGTACTCCTTGAAGGTCTTCTTTCTCTGTAAGAACAGTGAAACTACTTATAAATGAGCCAATGAAGAAAGCAATGGAGTAAACAAATATGAAACTTTTGACTTTGTAAGTGATTTCAGGTTTGAATGCATTCTGTGCTGGAAAATGCCCAGAAATCCAGCCACAGAAAATAATGGATTTAAGATAGAGGGACTCTACCTTCGAGACCATTTTCCTAATTCCAAACACCCACTGAAGCTAAACCTGAGAAAATCGTATTGAAAACATGAAAGTTGAATTGGGCGTGGGACAGGAGTAGATTTTAACGGACACGAATTTACTTTAGTGTACAACCATTTCCAATTAGTCGTTTTTAGGACTCAAGCCATCTGTTCTCATTAGAAATGATAGCGGCTATTCTTCAATGGAAAGTGGAAATCTGAGGGACTTTCTAAATCCTGGAAGCCGGCTTCGATGTACCGAAAAACATTCGGCGTTTATAAATGGAAAAGTTGCAGGAAAGTAAATAAAATTGCGCAAGGTATCGACGGAAGCATTTTGACGACATTCACGGTACTCTGACAGCATTGTGATGACAAATTTTTAGGATTTTGCAAAACCTTACAATGTTTGAAAATTTTTGGCAATTTGAAAAAAAAAATTAAAACTTTTAAAATTTTGTAAGATTTTATAAACTCTGAAATTCAGAGCTGAAAGTTTTGAAAATTCATTTTGCGGGTAACAACGCGTCCACAACCAGGGTTAAATAAGCACACGTAGAAAAAAATTCAGCCTTCTTTGAAAATTACAAAAAATAAATAAATAAAAATACGGAGAAATAGACGTGTAAAAACAAGTTACCGCCTTCGTCGGTGAAGAAATAGTGGGATGGAAAGATGGGGACCGGCGGTGTTATAAAAAGGAGATGGCTGCGTCAGGCACTGAGGTCACTCTTAATTTCTGATGGGTTGATGTCTTCTACTAAATTACACTATTGATTCAACAAAAGGATTTCAGTAACTGAAGCTACTTTTCTACTTTTTTCCTGAGTTTGGAGAAAAGCTTCCTCCAAGAAAATTTACTTGAGCGTTTCCTTAAGTTTTATTGTTGAATATTACTAAAATGGGAAATGCAGCGTCTGACGTCACGAGCGGTGTGAAGAAGCAAGCGGAAGGTGACAGTAGCTCACAAAAACTCTATCAATTAGCCAGTATGAAAGGTAATGTTAAAGTAAAAAAACAGACTTACAGAAACCTGGGGAAAACAGCTATGAGCATTTCTTCAATTTCAATGCTCTTATGAAAACCAGAAAAAAAGTAAGGAATTACATATATTCTCTACTCAATTGTTTCAGGTTGGTGGAGTATTAGTTGAGCTCACAAAACAAGCAACCACAACTAAAAATTATGCGGCGCTAGACGAAGCGATTAAAACAAAAGTGGAACCCCTCCTATACAACCGTGGTGAAGGTAAGAGGTTTCACATTTCGAAGCTGGTGCTAGTGAGGAACAGGGAGCGTTCCAAGGCCAAGCATCTCTTCAAGAATGAAGCTCAGTTTGATAATTACCAGGAACCAACTGACTGCAAAGGTAAGAAAATAAATGAATTCAACAACACTATAAATCATAGCATTTCAAGTATCTTCATTACTTCAGATCCGTCAATGTATAAGGAGATTTGCTGGAAACTGGAGGAACGTGGGAGTGTTGGAGAGACTTGCCTCCATGTCTGCGTCCTCTTAGCAACACCCGTCCATGCTGAGCTCGCCAAGCGTCTCATCATGTTCTATCCCAAGCTAATCAATGACGTCTATATGAGTGATGAATACTATGGAGAAAGCGTACTCCACATTGCGATTGTCAACGAGGATCCGGTAATGGTCAAACTCTGTTTGGACAGTGGAGCCAATGTCAACGAAAGATGTACTGGAGCCTTTATGAGTCCTGACGATCAAAAAGCTTCACGCACTGATTCCCTGGCACAGGAACATGTCGTCTGCGATCCCAACACGACCTATCAAGGGTAATGAAATACTAAGCTTAGCACTACTATACAGTGCACCTTCCCTTTGCCTCTGACCCTCGAAAGCCCAGGGATTTTGACAATTGTCAACAAGGTTCGCCGTTTGAAAACTTTCNCCTCTGACCCTCGAAAGCCCAGGGATTTTGACAATTGTCAACAAGGTTCGCCGTTTGAAAACTTTCTGAAATTGCCTAGTATGCTGGTCCGTGTACTTTTCCAGAAAACGTTTTTCTACACTGGTAAACCGGTGGGACGTCAGTTGTCTCTGCTAGGCTGCTCGACTTGTTTAGTAGTAGGACTGCGGCCCGGAAATCTTCACAGTTGTTAAGAAACCTAAAATAGCGACAGAATTTTTTCAAATCTTCATTATTTTGAGCAATGGAAATTTGGCTGAATTGGCAAAATTCACCTGATGCTAGACGCTATTTTAAGTTTTCTGATACGTGTCAACATTTGCTGACGTATGGGGCTTCAAAATCGCCGAGCTTCCGAGGGTTAACCACACATAACTTTATTTTAAAAATCCAAGCTCTTCGGAGAAATTCGGTTATTGTTACCTTTGTGGATTGACATTATTAATTCCACACTCCAGAAACATTAAAATTTTTGAAATTGTGCTTTCGGATTTTCTGGGCATTGAAGCATTGGGGAGAATTCATGCGTTGGGCGTTGGGGCATTGTTAGCGTAGGCCGCTTGTAGGCCTGCCGTGAAGAATTCTTCGGGTATTGGAGCATTCTTCCGGTGTTGTTGTGGCATCTTTAGGGCATGATGTTATTGATCGAACATTCAGTCCCCTTACGAGCATTAGCAAGTGATCTGGTCCCTCAGCCAGGTCCGTGCGCAACGGTCGTATTAAACCGATAGTCCCACTGTCCTAAAGTCCGATCCGAGCTCCTAGTAAAGAAAAAACGGAGTATTAATTATGTTTTCCAAAATAATTTCAGCTTGGTTTACTGGGGGGAATATCCAGCGTCGTTCGCTGCTTGCGTGGGTCAAGAAGAATGTTACCGCCTACTACTAGCAAAAGGAGCTAACCCTAATGCACAGGACTCCAACGGGAATTCCGTCCTTCACCTAATGGTCATCCATACAAATAAAGCAAGTTTCTTCAATACAATCTAAAGCACTATTTCTGAGCTGCAGCTATTTTTATTTAGCCTGGAAACCTAATCGTAAATAATTCCTTGATTTTTTTCCCAGCACATGTTCAACATAGCGTACGAGCTGGGAGCGGATATGAACATCATAAACAACCTTAACTTGACCTCCTTGACACTCGCTGCAAAATTAGCTCGGAAGGAATTATTTTTTCATATCCTCAATATCTCACGTGAGATTTACTGGCAAATCGGAAGCGTGACCTGCGCTGCTTACCCACTGGGTGTCTTTGACACAATAAATACAACGGACGGTGGGATTCAAAAGGAATCTGCCCTTAATCTTATCGTTTTCGGAGAGACGACAGAGCACCTGGAGTTAATGGAAGGGCCAGTCGATGACCTCCTCGTTATAAAATGGAAGACTTTTATCAAAGCAAGATTCTATCGTCAATTCATCCTATTCTCAGTTTACTTTCTCATCACGGTCACTGCCTTTGTCCTCAGACCTATCCATGCAAACCGAGGGAATTCGTCCCACCGCGTCCCACCTGCTGCCGTAGGAGGTGGGACAACTCATAATTCCACCGAGAGTTACATTGTAAATTATTTTCCAGCCTTTCCTCATGCCAATTTTAATAACATGGATTTAATTTAAATTAAACAGGAGCTGAATTTCCAGAATATTTCCGATGGGACTCATTCAAACGGCTCCAGCGTTGAGGTCAACGAGTCTGGGCCTGGTGAAAGTGGGAGCTGGCTGGGTACTTGCTTCGATAGCTGGGAAAAACCTGAAGATAGAACGAGAATGGCGGCGGAAGGGATTATGCTTTTGGGTGCTTGCTTTTATCTGATTGGTGCAGCAAGGGAGAGTCTCTACCTCGGGGCCTCCATGTTTTTTGAGAACCTGGTAATAGAACCTGGTTGGGAATAAGAGTTCTGATGATTAATTTGTGTTTTTTGACCAGGCCACAGTCCCATCAAGGGTTCTGTTCCTAACATCCAGAATACTTATATTGATGATGGCATTTTTTCGATTCATGTGCTGGCAAGAAGTGGAGGACTTCACTGCCGTCTTTGTCATGCTCACAACTGCCCCCTATTTTCTCTTCTTCTGTCGGGGGTAAATCATTTTCAGATACTAATTTTAATCAACGCCTAAAATTCTCAAAACGACAATCAGGACTGGAATTGCCTAAAACTACTGGCTTTCTTTCATCAAAATCTCATGATTATTTTGACTTTTTATCTTACTCAGATTTAAGACGGTTGGCCCGTTCGTTGTGATGATTTACCGTATGCTTGCTGGAGATCTTCTGCGTTTTGGAATAATTTACTTGGTGTTCGTTATGGGATTCTCACAAGCCTTCTTCATCATTTTTCGTTCCTACCATAAGCCGAACACACCGAATCCCCTTGGCTCTCCCCCTGAATCAATTATTGCCATGTTCATGATGTCACTCTCATCATTTGAATCAACCTTCGACTCTTTCCAATACACGGATCACGAAGAAATGGCTCAATTTCTGTTTGTTGTCTACATGGCCATTGTTGCAATTCTTCTTATTAACATGCTTATCGCCATGATGGGGAATACTTACACAAAAATAGCAGAAACCAAAAATGAGTGGCAGAGGCAGGTAAGCTGTAGAGGAATCATTAAACGTTTCATTGAAAAGTTGAAGGAACCAACCTATTCTTTGCAGTGGGCTAGAATTGTGCTGGTGGTTGAGCGAGGAGTAAGCCCAAAAGAGCGTCACTACCAACAGGAACTCTATAGCCAGCCGATGGCAGACGGATCACGGGCTCTTGTACTTCGTCTAAATCAAACGGAAGATGAAAAAGAAGAAATGAAGGAGCTTCTTGACATTCGACGCTACCACGATAAGAATATTCAGAAGCGTATGGCAAAAATGATGGAAGGGGTAACGGTATCTCGAAGACGATCAGTGGTCAGTACCCTTCACCATCACCACCAGCAGCACCATGAGCAGCCAATTATGACCCCCCTGCAGTCCCAGTAGTCACTACAAAAAAAGGTCAATCAAAGTTAGTGAACTTAGAAATGCCGCATACCTTGGCACAGATGCGGGTAGAAAAAATAGGAATGTCAGGTTTCTAGCTAATGAAAACTTAACAAGAGTCCCTCCGTTTATTTTCACTGCTTAATAAAGTACTGGATAAACAAGTATGAATCAACATTGGTGAACTGTGAGTCTCAGAGCTGAAGTTTGTAACTGCTAAGTAAGGTGTTAGTAAATCATCAGGGACAATTAAATACAGATAACGTTAAGCGTTTGGAAACGTCTAAATGATAGTCGCGATGGAAAAGGAAACAAGAAGTTAAGAACTATGCGTATGATTAACTTTGAATAAAACTAACCCAAAGTGACCTTGTCATTCGTAGTACTTGAGGTGCTCTCCGTCTACTTTTTCTTTTTCTGCTTCTTCTTGACAATCTTGGATGCTACAGCTTCCAGTTGCCGATTACGACAGATTTTCACCTTCTGAAACACAAAAAGAAATTGCTCAAATCATAGGAATGCTCACAATTCGTCCACACCAGTGTATGTATACAAAGGGTTACCGGCACTAGTACCCGTGGCATAAACCTTGGCGGTGACGGAGCATAGGTGCAGTGGAATCCACCATAGTCGTCTTGCTCGAAAAGGTAGTAAGGTTCTCCTTCCATTTCCATCTTTTGCTATAGATTAATTCGAAATCGTAAATATGGAATTCAGAATACGAATATTAATTAAGCTTGTATACCTTGGGCGTTAATGGAATTCGAAATGGATGAGTGAGAAGCGTGATTCCGACGTCACAGTATGACCTGACCTTATACGTAAGTTAAGAAATCTAAAAAGAAGACAGTTAGTTCCATCCAGGTACTTAACTACAGCTGTACAAAGGCACTGCAAGTGCAAGTTTTGAGCGCAGTGCTGCAGAATCACAGATTTCTTTAGTTGAACTTACCGAACACCCAGGAGTACAACACGCACGATCAAAGCAAGTGAATTGGTGTCAAAGGCTCAAAGGATACAAAGAAATTAACAGTAATTTCAGATCTTTTTGCTAAAAAAAATGAAAATAAAACGAAAAAAAAAAGAAATCCGAAGCTCTAAACCCGAACCAAAACAAACTGGACCTGACTTCGCGCCACACTCGCCATCTGCGTACTTCGCTTGTGCGTCCTTTATTTCTTCACTTCCAAAAAATAAGATTTTCCAAAAAAAAAACATGAAAGGGGTTAAAATATTTCGAAAAGCCCAAAATTGCGTCAAATGATATTTGGCATCTTATTTTGGCATTATTTTTCAATACTAGTCAATTTCATCGTATTTCGTTTGTTGCAAGAGCTGAAGTTCAACTGCGTTCAATAATTTAATTTCAATTTCTCAATTGGATAAGCAATTTATTTCACAGTTAATTGAAAATTAGATTTCAACTTAAACATATTATGCAAGTTAAGCAGGCTTCAGAACTTCAAAATTCTTGGAAATCAAAAGGGATTTACTAATAGGAGGTCCTCATGTCCTAAATCTGGCCTTTTGAGCGCTGAAATTCATTAATCTGATAGAAGGTTGGGGAAAATTAGGTTTTCATGACGTCGATTGACAAAGAACATTGTGCTTGGATTTGAGGCAGCTAGATACATAAGTATGGTGGTCCCCACTGACATACAGGCAGAGCCATGTTTCAGCTTTTTGAATAAAATTAATGTCTTGGGGTAACCCGCTCCCATCTGTCCATTGAAAAGATTTGTGGGTAAAATCTGAGATAGACCCGTCTTCATCCACGAGTCCTATTTGTGAAGCAGCGATCCAGTAGTCTAAAAATCAATACATGCTCGTCGATTACTGAAATTATATAAACTGAGGCGATGTCTTACCAGTTTTCCTTCTTTCTGAGTACAAGTAATTAAACTCAATTTCATTGTCTGTTCGACCGAATTCTAGATCCGCAGAGGCGCAGGCATCTTTCGCTTCCATCCAGGTAACTTTCCCGAGCTGATAAAACCAGACAATTATCATGATACTTCGGCTTGAACATTTTTCTGAATTATTTACTTACGCTTTTAATTTCGTAGAATGTCTTTCCTCCAGTTTGACCAATTTTCGTTGGCTGAATTGGAGTTGGGTTCGCTAATACTGCAGCAGCAGATAATAAAAGACATATAATAGTAGCCTCCATTTTAGAAAATAAGGAAAGCACTGAACCCTCTATACTTTCAACAGTCCTTTTTATAGGGAACAGCTCTACAAGGATCGTCTATGTATGCTCCAGAACAAAATTTTCCTCGATGCTTACTGGATTGGGTGTGATCAAGGACTTCCCGGAATACTGGACTCAAATGCGCTTTTTTTCACCTAAATATTTCTCATTTTCCAGGAATCAATGTAAATGTGTTAAAAACTGGTTTCAACGAGAGTGACCTAATGATAGGAAAGGAGGATGGTCCCGAATCTTCTGAATCTCCAGGTGAAGGAGTTTTTTTTTTAAGGTTACCTTCATTCAGGAAAAGGCGTCAGTTACAAGGTTTTCAATAAATATAACTCGACGATCTAAAAAACTCTTTAATTATCTTTAAAGACCTATCAGTAGGTAACATAATAATAGCTCTCAAAAGCCAAATACTTTCCGAAACAAAACGCTTTCAAAACCATTTAAACAGGAGAATCTTCAGCACAGATTTCAATCTACCACAGTCAGCCATTAACTCTGTAAGCGGCCCTGGGATTTAACACTGAAATTGTAACGAGAGTCGGAAATAGCTTAAGCAGCATCTCATCAATGCCCAGTAGCTTTCATCTGTAAGATGAATATGATGT
>JABASM010002846.1:0-10208 GCA_019776545.1 Brachystomella parvula | reverse complement strand
TCCCCTCTTTTCAGGCTCAAGTCCCTTTTCACTTCTCTTATGAGTAGTGCACTGACTTCCCCCTCCTATTATTGGCTATGATGTTTTCTTCCTTTTTTGTTCTCTTCCTTTTTATTAACCCCAAAGAATTATAATCCATGACTCCCATTACCAAAATAGCCCTTAAGCCCCATACCATATTATTCAATTAATTTCTTTACTTGTCGTAAACGGGCACTTCCACGCAGCGGCGGGTACAGCGTCGAGCTTCCGCTCCGACTTAGTATTTTTCTCCGCAAAAACAAACAAAGCAGCCAGCACGATGCGTCTCTCTCTTTATCGTGGTAGAGTATTCCACTTGGCAGATTGCACATCTGGCACAGTCTTTATTCACATGAGACATGAGCGCCGCCTCCGTAGCAAACTCGGCCTTGCAGCTAACACACTTCCGGCAACCCCGTAGCCATTGCTCTTTTTTTTCGTCCATTGTCTGTGTAGCAAAACACAATCCAGTAACCGAAATTATTCGTGAAAACCTTGAGTCAAGTGCTTACCCTAAATTTCACCTTAGCTTCTAGACAAAAACAGGAATCACAAATCAAAGGGTGAGCAGAAATCCGAATGCAGAGCTCACCACACCCGCACCGGTACGGCACGTAAGAGATGGGGTCATGAGACCGAGTGATATGGAGCCGCAGACTTTTGTGACCGTTGTAAACACGACGCGGGAATAATGGGTACAATAGTGGATTCTTAGCTGCTCCTAAACGGGCAGCCTTGCGCTGCTCGTCCTCTATCATACACAGGCCACATCGAAACTTCAAGCGATTGACAGGATCTTTTATTACACGCACCCCTCCGTATTTACCTAGATCAAAAAGAAAAAGTACAAGATAAAAATGACATTCCAACCTTTTGAAGTCCATAAATTCCGTAGGATTGAATTTACATGCCACTTTCACAACGGCAGGTCCGCCATAACGGCTGACCCACGCTGACTGCAAGGTCGTGCCCCCCTTGCTGCTATCCCGGAACGTGTCAATCATCTCAGACTCATTTAGGTCTCGGCGGAGCGCAAGATAGGTGCTATAAAATCCAGCAGATCTAGTTACAAACGACCAAAGTGATAACCTTTCTACTTACCAACTCAACAAATATTTTTCTTGGTGGTCATCCAAGGTTGACCGCTCAGCTCCGCCATCCCCCATAAAATGGACCTCACCCAGAACATCCACTTCATTGTCAGGTTGCTTATGCTGAAAATACAGAGCTGTTAAAAGCCAGGGAGGCTACAGGACTTACTATTGCCAAACCATAAATTCACAGCGTGGGTCGCTGCAGAACCTTAGAGCATCCACCAAAGCTCGGTCGTAAGGCTTGCCCTCTTTAAATCTTTCCCAGCGTGTTGTTAAGACATCATGGAAATCCTACAGCATCAGAAGTGTCAAGATTAGTATCCACCTGCTGTTCATATCAGACCAGTGCTTACATCTAGTCTACTTCTATCCGCGAAAATAAACATTCAAGATGCAGGAAAAACTCCGGATATCGGGAGGGTTGCTCGTTGGCCTCCAATAGGCGCCGTTGGTACCACCCGTAGAGATTCCTTGCTGAAATAGCTCTGGCTTCCAGATGCTTGTAGGGAAGCTCCTTTGATAAAGCTCCTTTTAATCAACTATCTTACCGTGTATACGGTGTACCCTCCATCCTTCGTATGCTTCCATAACCATTCGGTCAGGAGATGCATAAAAACATCGATTTCCTTTGTCGCTGTCAGAAACATCAATGTGAACACTGCTTCATTGGGTGCTGCTCCCTTCCTCTGCTCCCTCTCTCTTGGGTTATTGGAATCCCAATTTGGCTCGCCATCATCCGCTGCATCCCAACAAAGCAAAGTTTTGAGGTACGGCCCTAGCCGTGTCACCTAGAACAAAAATGGAGAGATGATGAAAACTCATTCGAACGATAATTATCCTAATTCTCACCTTAAGAGCGACAGAATTTTCTAGTTTCGACGTCCCTATCATCCATGTCACCAGAGCAACGATTATTTCTAAATGAGTACCGGCATCTAAGTGCTCTTGATAAGGGGCAAAGGACACGGGTTTTTTTTGGGGTGCGGCACACTTCCTGAAGAGCGGGGTGAGACTAGTCTCCATTTGCAGCCCTTGGGTCATAACATTTACCTCCACGGGAGTAGATTGGGGAAGCAGCTCCGGCTGAGAATGGCTTTTAACGCCCCAGCAGGGGTCTCCCTCTACAGTAGCTAGTGCAATAGCAGTTACTTTAGTGGCACGAGCAAGAGCGGCCCTTTTAGCGGTAGCGCTAGAACACGGGGAATCTTGGTCAACCTCGGTTTCCTCAGCAGAGCTGTCTTCTCCGTTTCCAAGCTGTTTAGACCTAGCATTGAGCGTGGTACGATTCGACTCCTCCCCTTCACTAGAACTTTCCGATGAGGAACTTTGACTGCTCTGCTCAGCTGGGCTGCTGCTCTGCTCCGACTGAGCAGGTTCCAAATGAGAATTCTGGTAGCGCTTCTTTGGTTGTTTGGTTGCTGGCTGAGGCCGCTTGCTCAAATTTTTACGTCCTCGACATTTTCCTCTGTCCATCGCTTGCCTGCAAAACAAGCAAAATTTTGTATATATATCAACACACACCTTCATTGAACAAATGAGCTCAGCTCAGAGGCTCATAAATGTAGACGGACACTAGTGAGCTCAACATCGAGGCTCATAAATGTAGACCGACACTAGTGAGCTCAACATCGAGGCTCATAAATGTAGACCGACACTAGTGAGCTCAACATCGAGGCGCATAAATGTAGACCGACACTAGTGAGCTCAACATTGAGGCTCATAAATGTAGACCGACACTTGTGAGCTCAACATCGAGGCTCATAAATGTAGACCGACACTAGTGAGCTCAACATCGGGGCTCATAAATGTAGACCGACACTGGTGAGCTCAACATCGAGGCTCATAAATGTAGACCGACACCAATGAGCTCAGCTCAGAGGCTCATAAATATAGACCGACAAAAAAGAGCTCAATTCAGAGGCTCAAAAACGCGAACCGACTTCAAGCTCGGCAGGTATCTTTTTACTATTTTTAAATGCTCAACAAAAATGGCTTACATTCGCAAATCGGCTTTCATTTTTAAAAGGAGTCTGTAATTTGTAATTTTCTTTTCGCTCGCAAAAAACTTTATTTTCTTCCTGTTTTATCTTTTACCAAACCCAAAAATGCGTATTCGGTCGTGCCCCACTGCGATCAACCCTCAGTTTCCGTAATAGCGATTTTTACATTTTTTTGTTTAAAGATCTTGCATTTTTTCTTTAATATAAAGAAATTCTTGTGCGCTCTCTAATATTTCTCAAGCGGCTCAAAAATTAAAAAAAAAAGAAGAGAGCTTAATTATTGCAAAATACTGGTACATTCGTTACAATTAAAAGAACCGATTTCTGATTTCTTCGGGGTCTCATCTCTTTTAAAAGCCTGGTTAATGGAAACAAAATCATCATTTCTCTTCTCCTCTATCTTCACGGCATCTTCGCATTTTTTTTTGCATTCTGCTGTTATTACGGCTAGAACGGCATCCAAACTGACTCGTATTTCAAACCTCCCCCCCCCCCCTGTTTTCGTGCCAATTCTTGTTTGTTTGCTCACCTCTGCATTAATGACCTCTACTACTCAGTCTAACGCTACTAAACCATCTTTCACATTACCAAATCTCCATACGCCACCTAGGAACTAGTTTCCTTTTCCTAATTCCAATCTTGAAAGTTCATGTCGTCAAATATCATTTTTTTACTAGCAATTTTTAAAGCTAAATCTGGCGATTATTCCTTTTAAAATTAAAAACAAACCACGAATTCTTTTTCAACCAAGCTGCCTTCGGGATTTCTACCTGGGGTTTCAAAACTCGATTTCTTTTTACATATTTTTTTTTACAGCAGCTTACACCAATCTAAAAATAAGCAACTTTCTTTCCGAGTGATTTTAGACTTAAAGACCCAGTAGTACGTGGGTTGCATTAAATCCTCAGTAGCATCAAACCGTCATATTTCCAAACCGCAGATATCTCTCTCTCAATAAAAAGTAAGAATTTTACCTTGTTATTGCTGGGAATCCTTCTGCAAAAATCCCGAGGTGCCTGATGTTGCAATTTAGTGCTTAAGGAACTACGTTTTCACAGAATCGAAGTATTCTGATCAATTTATATTAATATAAATTATTATTCTTAATTGCAGCTGTTTCTTCCTTTGCACCAGGTTAATCTACCACTGATATTGTTCCGAATAAATTTTCATGCAGTAATATGGAAAAATCATTTCTCCCGAGTATATATATCTGTAGGCCCCCCTGAAAAACAAAATTCACATTTTTTCTTCTCTTCGGAAGTCAATTGTCTACCCTCCCTCAACATTTTTCTTCTTGAGTCAAAGACCTCAAACACACTTCATACGCCGCAGTCACTGACCTTTCCTTACTAAGGAAAACCAGTTTTGAATAATGGGGTCTTACTAACTGCCAAGAGTCAGAGGAGAAGAATGAATTCTCAATCCACGCTATGATTAGGTCCAATCAAATTTATTCATAAAAGGGAGAGCAATAGACGAAAGTCATTATTCCCTTGCCTCTTCTCTTTTGATAGGAAAGTCATTTCATGCATTCATTAACCTGATCCGCCCGTTCATTCAATACAAATTGAGTTCGGCCGTACCAGCATCAATCTCCGCTTCCCACGAACGATGAGCTTGTTTTCGTTCTCCCCCCTCCCCTATTTCTCTCGTCCCTTTACCTTTCATCCCAGCACTGTTACTGAAACTAGCTATACAATTCCAACGGACAGCTGCTTAATTTGGAAACACAAATAACGCCTACAGAATTCTGAACCCATTCAGCAATAAAATTATTACCCTTCAATTTAGGCGAGAAATATCCTTGGAACCCCTACGCACCTATTCTCAGCTTAAAAACTCGCCGTTCTTTTATTTCCTGGTAGCATTATTTAATTGATCCCCATGATGCTGATTACAATAAAAATAGTTTTCATTTATTCCAAATGGCAAATAGTTTTTTTTACAATTTTTCTTTGGTGCTTTTCTTAACCATGACGGGGTCATTCCCTCATTCCACGGTCCTGACAGCAAGGAACTTTTTCCGCACCTCCTTCAAAATACATCATCAGTTTAATTTAAGCCTACGGGATAGCCAACAGCCATTCACTAATTACTAACTGAAAATTCAACTATTTTTTACTTGACTCCTCTTTTATCAACCCTACCTCTTGCATAAGGATTACTGAATTAATCAAAACCAAATCTTCTGAGAGCATTCTCCACTTCTTTTGGCTTCACACATTTCGATGCCAAACCTGCTTTAGCCCTTCACTAAATAATTTCCGTCAGAATAAAATAAAATTTTCTTTTGAGTTCGTCTCCATCACCAAAAAATCAAATTCACCGTTACTGCAACGTCCATGGCTGAAACTCTGTGATAGTCACCAGGGAATTAAATTTTGTTATTTAAAATTGGCGTCATCCCGGCAATTGTTCCCTAGCTCTCCGCTCAATAAAATCAAAAATCATTGTAAAAATCTGTAAATGTGTTGCACTTTAATCTGACAAAATTAACAAGAATTTTACTTTTCATTTTTATAACTCAACATTGGCTGTTGGTTATGCTTTCAGTTATATATTTTTATCCTCAACAAGAATTAATTACACCCGGACACTACTATCAACTCTTGCATTCTTCATTTAAGATAATTCCTTAGCGTCTTTTCCTTCTCCTCGAGGGTTTATGATCCGTGAATGCATGGTCACTGTGCTTCTTTCCGAGTCAGAGCTATAATCTGACTCAGAGTCGACTAATTCTAAATAAGGGCTCACATGACTCCCACGGGGCTCGCTTTCCTGCCGCTGGTCATCCATCTCATGGACATGGTGACCACTCCTTCCCGAACCTGCCCCTCCAGAATAAAAAGTCCTTGAACTCCCAGGGGAGTCACTGATGGTAGAAACCGGCGTGGAATGACTGCTACCACTACAACTAGTCTGAATAAGTAGGGTGGTCCCTTCAGCTCTGGGTTTAATTGAGCACTCATTGACCTTTGCTTCCACGAGACGCATCGACTTCCTCAGTGCTACATTTTCCACTTGGAGACTACTCATTTTTTCTGCTTGAAGAGACACAAAATCGTTTAGCCCTTTGATTTTCCAACTGTTCTCTGAATGGGACATGACGGAGGGTTAGAAAAAACTACCAATGCTGACAAACTGACACGAGTGTATAAGGCTCATCTGTCTTGAGACAATTCCCAATCCCAATCCCATCAAGGTTATTACGATTAGAGGTTGATGAATTATTCACAACTCCAACCCTATACAAGATGGAGCAAATCCCGAACAATGGTCTCTACCACTCCTCCTCGTCCTGTTCTTCATATTCCTTCTACGCTGCACACCCCTATGGTCGGTTCTTTATCCCTACACAGTCATCCGTCCCTCATTATTCCCTTCAGCTTCACCAATGAAATCAGCAAATGCAAAACATTCTTCTTCTCAACAATCCTCTTCCACTCACTTCTTTACCGGATCCTTGGATTTGCTCTTTGGCATCCCTATAACCTATATAACAGCCTCGGGACGTATGAAACCCTATACCACAGCCATGGTGGACATTAAGATTATTCCAAACCCACATTAAATAATTCTTACACACAACTGCTCCTTTGAAAACCTCCAATCTATTTCCGGAAATTAATGATAGCATAAATTTAAAAAGAAAAAAAAAGACCCGCCGACACTGACCCAGTCAAAATTCCGTATAGCTTGTGTCCCAGCCCGAATTTAAATCTAGTTCAATCACGGCGACATCAGCGGTCCGGCTAGCCCTACCCAGCTTTTCCAATGCGTCCTCTAGTGCCTATCCCAAAACATCCAGACGCTTTACACCAGAAATGTTTGGAGCAGTGACAAAATCGTAACTAGCATTCTTCCAGGTGGACTCTTGGGTTGAAACGTTCCTTCTGCAATCCTGCTATTCTGCAAAAACCGAAAGTAGGGTGACATGCCCTTGCAATTTCGTCACCTCGAGTGTGAAGGAAGCCATTATGTACTGAATTTGCGAGGCTAATTCCTTCAGTGGGATTGCCATGATACCTTCCTTATTTGCAGCGCTGGGATTTCGGAACTTACAAGAGACGAGCCTCAGATTAGTAAATCAAACCAAGCAACCCTACGATTTTATATCGCCTGGTCCAGTTTCCGAACTAACCGTGATCATGTGATCATGGAGAATGAAGTGAACTACCTCACCTACTCCTCCAATTCTGTAAAACAGCATCCCCCCTCACCGCCTCCTGTGCAATTCCGCTGAGTTTGGCTCTAATTACATAATAACCTGACTAAAATTCCCATTTGCTTGACCAAAAATTCGTCCAAAAGAACTTAACGATTTCCGTGACAACAGGTAACAATTTTTTTTATTATATCATAAAAACCTTTAGGAATTAGAATCATGGGCCCAGCTCCCTTCTGCCACGATCTTCTCCATGACTACAGATATGGCGGTATTCTCCGCGCTGGAATCCCAGAACAATTTTTTTTTCTCTCTCTTCTTGTCTTCTAAATACTAATACGTGTTGTTATTTTCCTCCTTCCATTGCTGCGGGGTGTGTTGCCCTCCCCGTCGAAACTTTTCCTTTTCGATCATCAAGAACGCCTCGGCAACCTCATGCTCCGTTGACGCAGGAAACTCAGCTAACTTGTTGCGCAGCTCCCCTGCAAACTACAATGAATAAACATCCATTAGTCTTCTCAAATAGAAAACCTTTTCAAGCTTCTACAGTCTTACCTTGCTTTGCTGAAAATCGCTGTACCGCGGTTGATGCACGCGGCGACCAGAAACCACATCACGCGAGCAAATGAGACTTTCGAAAGAACGCAGCCACGATGCAGGCCATTTTACTAATTCTATCCGCTCCATCTGGGAAAATTCTGTCCGGCTAAGCTTCAGAAACAGGACAAGAAAGGTCTTCAAAGCGCTCTTACTCTCCACTAAACATTCCAGGCGGCCTAGCTCCTGGATCTGTTGGCAGTTTCTTTCCTGCATACGCAAGATTAAAAAAGCTATTGTCGGCCACAAGTATCCCGCGAAGTCGTTCCAGTGCTCGTCGTCGCTCTGTTTTAGCCCAATAGTTTCCACCCTAAACCTATCTTGCAATAGGGCTTTCAGATCTGGAAGTACAGAGCTAAATTCAATCGGCGAGGAAGGTTGAGGTGCTGCCATTGTTCTCTAAAAATCCGGGCTTCGACTAAATAAGATCAAGAGCTCGGTTCTAAAATACCCATTCAAGTAAACCAGTTCTCTCCCATACTTCAAACTAACAGCAGATTTCAAAAGAGCATAATTTTTCCATCTTCTCAACCAGTGAGATTAATGATCTCCTCGTCTCTTCTTTACCTCTTCACCTCGTTCTCTCTTCCCCTCACAAAACTCTTTTCGGTCGTTCACATTTCCGTGAGTGGAGTCACTCCCCCAGACAGAGTTACCTACTTAATGTAGACTGGTGCCTGGGAGACAGCTGGGAGTAAATTTTTCTAACGGAAAGCTGGTTAGCTGCCACTCCACTCCTCAAAAATTCTCACATTTCTGGCTATTATACCCTTCACAACATTCTTCACCAACGATGACCCAATTTTCAAATATAACTAGATAAAATAAACTGTTATTTGCGCCACCTCTCTCAGTACGTTCTTCACCTTTAACGTTTGTACTTTAAACTTTGGTTTCTCTTCCCTCTCCATTGTATAACTCCTTGTGTACAACACACCCTAGTGTATAACTCATACTCGAGTTGAAAATCACGATTTCGAATCAGGTTCAGTATGGCGCAACAACCTTTGCGTATTCAAATGACAACGCAAAAAGGCTCCTTACCACTGCCACGTTTCGAGGGTAAGCCCACAGAGGATATCCATCGCTACCTCCAGAAACTGGAGATGGCATTGTTAGCGAATCGTGTTCCCAAAACCGAGTGGTCAATCTACCTTACCAACCTCCTAGACGGAGCGGCAGAATCATGGATTTTTTCCTTCATTGAAAGCAAGAAACAATCGACGCCTCAAGGTCAGGTGACTAATCTTGGATATGCAGTTATTCGAGATGGGATCCAGCTTGCTTTTGCAACAGCCAGAGATCCTATCACACTGGAAGACAAAATCAACAATCGAAAACAGCTGCTTGGGGAAACGACGGAGGCCTTCGCCTACGACCTGCTAAATCTCCTCGCCAAGTACGACCCAAAAATGACCGAAGATGTCAAAGTCAGATACCTTATCCGAAACTCAAGACCATCCAGCATTCCGCTCCTTATGGTAATGCAACCAAACACGGTAGAAGATTTCGTTAAAACTGCTCGTCAGATTGAAGGAAGCGATGCAATGATTAAGCATCAACGAGACACAAATGTTCTAGAAATCTTGGAACACACTGCAGCTGAACAACGAAAAATGAAGGAAAACTTCGACAACTTGCACAAAGAGGTCAATTAAACAGCTCAGGAGAACATGGAACAATTGCACACAATGCTAACACAGCTACAAGATCCTCAGCAAGGGCAACTACCCACGAACAATACACATGAACAAAACCGAAATGACCAGCTGTATACGACGCCAAATCTTTTTGGCGAAAACACCAGTGATTATCCCAATCTGACCCGTGGACGTGGTATGGGAAATCGAGGGGGTACTAGACGCTATGGAAATGGACGCATTGCCACCAAAACAAGATCAAATTGTTTTAAATGCGGGAACACTGGACATCCCATGATCAATTGTCCACAGAATCAGTGTTTTCGCTGCCAAAAATTCGGCCATATTGCCAGAGATTGCGCAGAAAAACTCTGGTGCGAGTTGCACCGAACTGATTCTCATGACACCACGACGTGCCGTCAGGGGCAAAACCAAGGACAGAGCTCACAGGACTACAGGAACTACGAATCAACGGCGCCATTTTGCAGCTTTCATCAATCAAACACCCACAGTGACGCCGAATGCAAAGCAAAAATCTCCATGCGGGTCAGGCCGACTTATGCGAACCCTGGCCCGAACAGCTACCAAAGACGCGGGAATTTCCGAGGACAGGCCAATCGGGGCCGATTCAACAACTATCAGCAGCGACGCTTTTAGATATCGAAAAAATTAACTCAACCTCAGGTAC
>JABASM010002845.1:0-10210 GCA_019776545.1 Brachystomella parvula | reverse complement strand
CCGGGAAACGGTGATTCTGGGTTCGATTCCCAGCGTCAGCTTGTAAATTTTTCACAAAAATCGCACTGGGCTAAGCAATTAAATAAATCACCTACATTGAGGAAAATGATCTGTAAGCTTGTAGTGGGAGGACAAAAGGCTTGTGAACATTACTGTCTGTAGGAATTCCAAGGTTCTAACCTCGTAGGAATTCAAACGAAGAGTTAAAAAAGTTTTCCCTGAAAAAGAACGTAGGAACTTGTTTTAAGTTTTCTGCATTTGATTTACAGACTTGGTTTTTATTAACTCTCTCAGCACATTATTGCTACTGCTGAGTGCTGACTGGAAACCTTTGGACCATTATTTGCTGAATTATTTGTGATTTCGCTCTTTCTTTCTTTTGACTTTCGTTGCAGAGTAAAATCTTTTTATCAGCTTGCATTAACTCTTTATTAGCCTCATAACTAGAGCAACGGACGGAAAGAATTTGAGTAGTTTTCAGTTTTAGCGTATTAAATATTCAGTGGCACGTCCGGGGTCGTTAGGAATGTCCAGCAACAGTGTAATCATTTCCTCACCTGCACTCGTGAAGGAACATATTGAGGGAGACTAAGCATAAGCTATGCTATAAACAACTCAACTTATAAACTCGAGCAAGTATAAATATTTGCTCTACAACCCTAGTGTGCGGTGTACTGTGGGAGGACTTTTTGGTCTACTTTCACTTTCTCAAGAGGAGAGAGGAAGGCTTGATGAGCTTGAGCTCAACTGAGTCTTCAAGTGTAACTCGAGAAGAAGCTTGAGCGCTGGATAAGGGAAGCAATAAATAAAGACGAGAAGATCAAAAGTTAATGGGAGGAAGAAATTTATAAAATAATTAAACCCTGCCTCGTGCTTCCCCTATCTAGAATAAAATCACTATTAGCTTTAGGAACTCTGCTTGCGTACGGAAATGACTTGAGGGAAACTGCAAGTATTGGCTTCTTATTTTTATCAGTTTTCTCAAGCATTTCAGAAAGGAAGAAAAGGTAGTAGAATTGTTTAATATGGGTACCCTTACGAAAATAAGGATTGCTGAAGCGAAGTCTTCCTGCAAAAAACAGATCAGGAATACAGGATTATTGGATTTTAAAAAGCTTTCACCGGTTCTTCGGACACGGGGTAAAAGGAACAGATTTATTCCTTAGCGAATCTTTTTCGTGGAACAGATTTATATTGACAAACTGCTGCCGATGTTACACTGATCTGAACAATCAGAGTTCAACGTTAATTAGCATTAGTATTTTCACGCTCTATTTTCATTTGGAATAACTCGGTCTATTGACATTGCACAACTGTTCTTTTGAAAAGAATCTTTTCAAGTTAACCTCAATGTTCAACATGAATTTTCAGATTCCACAGGTAACATCGGCAAAATGAAGACAGTTTGCCATAATAAATCTATCCCACGGAACTGATTTATTCCGGAATGATTCTATTCCATTTCTATCTCCCTAGCTGTAATAGTAATGAGTAACTGGTGAAAGTAAACATGAAAGTAAAATCAGACTGCTCAGCAATGTGAGAGGTAACAAAGATTATTTCTGACGAAAGAAGCCTTAAAAACTGTCTTAATTGGAATGAAGCGTTCTCTCTTTCCAGAAATCACTTTCAGGTAACCACCAATGAATTTTCCCGACCCACCACAGGTGGTTTGTTGACGCACCTTCATTTCGTCGTTCCAACTTTTTAATTTCTCCCCTTTCCAACAAGTGTCAGAGCCCAGGTCAAAATGTCAAAACTTTTGATTATGTAATTGCAAAGATATGAAACTTAATTTTAAATGCCTCCACTCCTTCAAGAAAAGTTCCAGGTGAATCCGACCTTTTGAATGTGCGAAGATTCTTCCTTGCTGAATTCTTCCAAGTTTAATAACCTTCTACGCTCGGACAGTTAATCTCAATCCCATCTCTCCATCTTTTATTCTCTCCTGGGGCCGACCTCCTCTTTCCATGTTTCAACCTTCTCCAAATTAACGAGGTACTTGGGAAATAATTATATTTGGGGAAAAAGGGGAGCGTGAGCTCTCGGTCTTCGGCGTGTGCCATTTCTAACAACTTCCTAATTCCCCTATCACCACTCCACTCATGCAAATTTACTCTCCTATCACATTTAGCACATGCCTCCTGTCATACACGCTAAATCTCCTGTCAGACGTCGAGGGAGGGGGACGGACGGTGGTGTGAAACTCCTTGAAGCTAATAATTAGCATATGCCATTTCTCTACCTTTCACTTTTCATTCATCCTGTAGCTGTACAGACGGATCAAGAAACTCATTTTCCTCGTTTCCGCAAGGAAATGTGATGAGGATAAGATCAGGAATGTAATTTATCATTTCCATCACTTCCTAATCCAGGAGAAACTAAGGTGGATTACGGGGAAACGGACTCATTCCCAATCTCCTGGCTACTTATTAACTCCCAGGACCTAAATGCCCAAGCAGAGGGACTGTGCTCACTAATTATTTAAGAAAAAAAACAACGCCTGCTACTGATGATAATATGATGGCAGCCAACTCTTTTTGCAAGCCCAAAAAAAATGGAATCTCATACCTATTAAAGCTCTGCTGCGGCCTACTCAACCTTTCTCTCGACAAGATTTCGAAAGCAGGCTTTTTCCTTAGATCATGTCCGGCCACGTCGTCATTGTGGAAAAAATTTCGAGGATTCTGGACACGACATACGGCGAAGTACAATAGTGCTCAAAAATGATGATACACCTACAACAAAAATGTGCTGACCTAGCTCCGCTCGGTCATTGATATCTACAGTTGAGGTGTTAAACGAAATGTCATCTTATGCAGAAAACGACTGTGAAAGCTCCAAATCATTTGAGCTTTTCAAAATAAATCGGGTAAGGGTATCATTAATTTTGAGCTCTGATTTTGAAGAACATTCCTCCGTCAAATCGTGCTGCTTCCATTAGCACCAAGCGAGTTCAGAACATGATGATCTCAACTAGTAATACTTTTTAAGTCATGATCTGCATTGGTTGAGAAAATTAATTTGTAAGGAGATTTAACTGAAGATAACATAAAATGATAATTTATGAGAGCATCCTGTAAAGAAAGTTCCGTGGGGCTGTTCTATAGTTTTCGTGATTCGTGTAACAAGCTTTTAGAAACAACCGACGTTTTAACTTCTAATAATGTTTTAACAAGCTCTACAACCTTTTTTATTGAAATGCTTGGCTTGACATGCATGACCGACCTAGGTATTATCTGCTCGCAGTCAAAAGCACATCAGATTAAAAAATACAATTATCGCATGGTGGCAGACTATAGCCCGATATGGAACTTTTTTATGCAAGATTTTCGAATCTTTCCTTTGCTCTACGTCAATATGGATAAATACAAGGGTTCCATGTAAAAATCCCGGTATTCTTCGTCAACCAACGAGAATAATTTAATTTTAAGACGGGAATGCACAATTATACAGTCGTAGAGCAGGGGGTTCAGAATTGTGCTTTGTGCAGTCTGTCCTACTGCAAATATTTAATCTTGAAAGAAAGTCCAAGAATGCAAATAAGATTACTTAAAGAAGGTTCAATTTCATACTCCGGTGTCTCTGGAGCTCCATCCCAGCTCCGTCCCAGCTCCAAGCCCAGCTCCACCGGAGCTGGGAGTTGGACCGTCCCAGCTCCAGAAATCAACCGCCTCAACCCAACAAATTGGCCACCTTACAACGGAGCTGGGAGTCGAACCGTCCCAGCTCCAGAAATCAACCGCCTCAACAAAAGAATAACCGCTTTTTCAATCAAGCTCAGCTTAGCTAGAACGCTGGTAGTGCCATTTTTAAACACAATTTACTTAAAATTTATCAGGATTCCATGTTTTGGTTCATTTTAAAATCAAAACAACATTCATAGTGGTAACTTTTTTTAAACTCAGTTCACTTGGAGTCCATTGGGATTGGAAAAAAAAGTTGAATCTAGATAAATAACCCTTTCGAGGATTAGCAATATGCAAATGCCCGGGGCTTCAGTCTTCCCCTCTCTTCTTTTTTTATCTTAATGAGTCATCTTTTTCACAATTCTTGAGGTTTCTGTCTTCTACACAAAAAGCTCAAATTAATAACCAGCGACAGGCAGTTCTCCTTTTTTTTCGTTCCAGTACGTGATTCAGCCTATTTGTGTATTTAACAGCATTTGCATCTGTAGAAATGAGAAGAAGTGTTCCAGTAAAGTATTCAGTTATAGGTAAGTGTGACCTCATTCACGTTTCCATAGAAATAACGCAGTATTCACCTTTGGTGGTGATGCAAAGTCAATGAGAAATCGTTTGAAACAAAGGGAACAGATTTTTTCTATTTTCCGTTTAGCAGCGATTTTACAGAAAAAAAATTATCAGATGTCGAAATTTAAATGGTGCTTCCATGACTGAATCTGCTGCCGCTAATTTTATTCAATTTTACAGGAGAGTATTCTGTCCTTATCGAAGCAAACGAGTGGGCTCTCTTCTGGGATTATACAAACAACACGATCGCTGGGATAGCGCAAGGGAAGCAGGCGGAGCGTTACATCGAAGTGCTGGAACCATATTTGCTGAAACGTCATCCCGGACTTCGCTTAGGAGGAGAGCGACAGTTCAAAAAACTCAAGCGAGATTTTGCTGCTTTCTATTGTTGCTGTGTTTACAAAAACAAAGATGGAAGTAACTGTCCGGAAAAGTTCACCATCACAGTTCAAACAAGACCGACGGAAGGAGATCCAGTTCAGCTCAAAGTCACAGTCAAAAACCAACCACGTATCCATGATACAGAAGAGGACATGTGTCTGAACACCAGGGAAGTCAGAGGTCCCCTTCGGAAGCAATTAGTAGAAATAGCTGCACGTAGTTCAAGCATCCAGTTCTCTAAACTCAGAACAGAATTCTGGTTGCCGAGTTCAAGGTACGAAGGAGACGAAGATGGCAATATTTCTCCGATCGGAAGAAACGTTCTTAAAAAAATCCGACTGGAAGCAACGAAGACTAGGATGTATGACAAGGACGTGCTTGAAGATTTAGAACTTCGAAAAACAAAATTCCGGCTTCAGGACAACAATGGAACCTACGTGAAAGGCTTCATTCACAATCTTGACCACTCGCCTTTTTCAATGAGTCTGTACTGTAATTTACAGCTGGAGAAGACGCTTGGATTAGCCAGAAAAGAAAATGGATTGGTCTGCTATTTTGATGCTACAGGTTCGTAGATCTAAAATTTTTTTTTATACTAGAATTAATATTTCATAGATTTCTTTGTTTGTGTTTTAGGGTCGATTCTTGCAAAAAACAGCACCTTACCACTCGAAAAGAAGCCGTTATTATACACCTTATGCTCCGAAGGTTTCCAGAAGGGCACAACGTTGAATTTGCTTGACTTCGTGACCGAAGACGGGACGTGGACGAACATAGGAGAAAGACTGTCACTCTACTACCAAAGATTGAAGTCACTTCAGGACCATCAACCCACTGAAAGCAAAGTAATCAAGAGGGTTGTGGTGGACTTTTCCTGGGCAATCATCAAGGGTGTGCTACGGGGAGTTAACAATATGCCTTTACGAGCTTACCTCACGAAGACATCCCAAGATGTTCTTAATCAATTGGAACTAGATTCTCGACATCCACCCACTGAGATTTCAAGGTAAATAGCACTCGCCGTTGGAATAAATTAGAATAAGAGTCAACTTTTATATGAAAAACAAAGCCATTTAATTACTTTTTTGTCTGCTTATTTTACAGTTCACCGCCTCCGCCATCGGATTTCGCACTGGTAACACTGTGCTTTGCACATCTCATGAAGTCTTTTTCCAGTTTGCTGAAATCTCGTCGGGTTGCCAACAAAACACGCCAAGCGGCTCTTCACCTGTTTTCTGAAATGGTAAAATGTCAGAAAATTGAGCAATTATGGGAACGATTCAAAGACTTTGCTGTACTCTTTGCGTCCAAATCGAAAACTTCTTCAAACAGGAGGTTAGTGGAAGGACTCTGTGGGCTAAGGTCTGATGCACTCGAAGAGGGAGTGGAATTACCTGATGACTGGAGACAAGGATTTGAAATGAACATTCCACAGCAAAACAATAAACCACTTCGGGAATTTTCAGTCTTCACCAGTAAATTCAATGAAATCCTAGAGAAAGTCAGACAAGAAGCAGCAGCAGAAGAACTGGAACAAGCTGAAATGGAAAGTCACAATGAGTGGTATGACGAAGATGTTATCGATGCCTTTATGGACAATTACTCTCCTGTAACTCCATTATGGGCGGAGTCGGTTTTTCGTATATACGGAGATTTCCCTACACTGACCACTGGCCGAGCCGAAGGAAGGTTTCGGATTGTCAAATACGATTTACTAGATGGTGACCGTCTTCCTCCTGGGTTATTCGCTGAAGATTTGTACAAGGAAACGTTGGCTAGATTTTCGGAAGCTTCAATTCAAAAAGTAAAATCCAACCGAAGAGTTCGAGGCACCCCAATTTCGAGCGAAGAAACCCGTCAAAGTAGTTTCCAGTCTCGTGAAGCATTTGAAATTCCTTCAAACTTAAACGAAAGAGTTTCTGAAAATGTATCCCCACCAAACCCATCTACCACCGGTGTCCAGCATGTCGTAACTGAAGCAATCCCGAACAATATTCCCATGCCTAACCAACCAAATTCGAATACGTCTGCGTCACAAGAAAGCGACAGGTAAGTAAATAGTCTTTCTTGTTTTTCTTTGTGCACCAGCGAATCTGCCTCAGCGAATAATATCATTTCTTAAATTTCTTAATGGACAACGAAGCGTCGACATTATAAAACCACCGTCAGCCGAATCCCCTTAAAATTTATTATATTTCGCTGACAATTAAAGCTGGAGTCCATTTAATTTTTTTAATTCTCTATTGTTTTTTTATGTATAGCAACATAGAGACGGAAGGGTGGAGTAGAAAAAGAAAATCTAAGCATGGATTCTACGGTCGGCGAGGAGGCAACGTGACTGCAAACATGAACAAAACGTTTCATAGCAACAGCGGTTACGTACCTATTGGGAATTACTATGTTCTTCGTGCATCATCCCATCAGGGAAATGAGCTAAGGTACAACTATCCCGGGGTACAATGCATGGCAATAGCCACTGCTGCCTTCGCTTTTGATCTTCGCAAGCCAATAGCTACATGGACCACCACTGATTACGATGCTGTTTTGGAGCTGGGAGACAAAATCTATCCTATTATTCAGGCGAGAGAACCGGCAAACCATCTTCTCAGACCTCAACTATTTGCGGGGAGAATATCCGGACAAGCACTTGGCGACTTTTCAGGAATGAGTTTGGCGACTGGAGAAAGTTACGTGGGTCTACTTGATGAAGCGCACCCCATTGTTCCAGGGTATTCATCGATACAGCAACTCCTCGAGATAACCCTTGCAACTTCACCCTCACAGGTGCTCCTTCAACACCAAGATTCTGCATATGGGTTGCTGAGGCGAGAAGAATTCGTATATTTTGTCGACAGCCACTCTCGAGGAAAGTACATGAAGAAGGAAGCAAATGGAACAGCCACTGTAGCAAAGATGCCATTGAGTCTCGTGGCAGCAAAGCTTTCCACTTTTCTCAGCGTGAGCAACAAGTTACAAATTACTCAAATCAGACTTGGTGACATTAGGATGCTGCGAAGCTATCAGTGCGATTTCACTGAAATCAAAATAGGGCTTCCTTTGATTGGGTCGGAGCAGAGATCTCAAGCTGAACAGCACTACGAATCCGATGGAGGTGGAACCCGGTCTCCGTCACCTTCGGTCGGAGATTTTTGTGTTGTTTGCCGCGGTCCGTATGATGGCTCTCATCGCTGCAAAATATGCAGAGGCAGGTGTCATGTTATTTGTGGTACAACTGATTCAGAAGATGAAGGATATGGTGGCTGGGTAACTTCTTTTGTTTTAAAGAATGCAATTATTACTTATGACTGCGTTAACTTGTAATGGTTGTTCTTTTAATTCAGGTAACTTGCAACTCTTGTGAAGCACAACGTGATGGAAATGGTAAGTAACTTGTGGGATCATAGCTTAATACTATTATAACAGCTTTACTTCTAGGTGCCGGAGGCCAACTTGTCTGTGGATTTTGCAAATTGCCTTGCCATGTTGGACATTTTTGCGTTGCCTGCTTTGTTACTCTTCATCCGGACTGCGGATCTAATTCTGCCGAAGGAGAGGTAACTCTATTTTTCCTTGTACGCTGCGGTCCCTTATGCTACTTTCTTTGTGCAGATACTTTGTGTTCGATGTCACTAAGCAGTTTACGGGGTCAACTTGGTTGTGCTCGAGACAATTGATACAACACCCATAAGAAGAAAATTTACTACGAATTGCATGCTCATATCGTATATTTATTTATACACAGATATTCCTAAATTCCCGACTTTGTGAGATCATTTTTTTATGCTGTATTTTTGATTGTTTGAATATATGTGAATGTTCCTTCATTTTTATTTTAAAATGAGCTTTAACATGGAATCCGGATGAATTTCAAGTGAATTGTGTTTAAAAATGGTGCTACCAGGGTTCTAGAGTAGCTGAGCTTGATTCAGAAAGCGGTTTTTTTTTCGGAATGAGTTGATTGATTTCTGGAGCTGGGACGGTGCGACTCTCAGCTCCGTTGTAAGGTGGGTAATTTTTTGGGTTGAGTCGATTGATTGCTGGAGCTGGGACGGTGCGACTCCCAGCTCCGTTGTAAGGTGGCCAATTTGTTGGGTTGAGGCGGTTGATTTCTGGAGCTGGGACGGTCCAACTCCCAGCTCCGATGGAGCTGGACTTGGAGCTGGGATGGAGCTGGGATGGAGCTCCAGAGGCACCGAGCTCAATTACATTTCCTTCTTAACTTTTTTACTCTTCAGTATTTTTCGACCTCGCCTTCTTTGAAACAGGGAAAGCATGAATTCTTTCAAATGTGCAATTTTGAGGAATCCTCAGAAAACTACAAAAAACTGCAGGACTCGGCACCAGTCCAGTGGCTTCAAATCTCAGTTTTGTTTAACCCTCCGACGCTCAGGCTGTTTTCAGTTTTCTCCATGGCCAGGGTAAGGGTAGTATTTAAACAGCCTTAGGAAAAAACAGAAAGAGCCTTTGGAAATATGTAGAAAATGCCTTATTAGAATATACATTGGCGTTTAACAGATAGCTGTCTTGGAAATAAAAATTTAGCCTTAGTAAAAGCGCGGATTGCTTTGTAGCCCTAGGCTATAATCTAGGGTTCATATCTGTCTCCTAAAGACTTTTCAACGATGAAGAAGAAACTTAAGAATAAACCGTGCAAGCCGGGTGTACGAAATAGCGCGAGCGTAATTTGTATTGGTGAACAAGTTCTGAAATTTTTATGAATTTTAAACAGTTTATGAAATCTTTACGAATTTGAAATAATTTCTGAAATTTTAATAAATTTTGGACATTTTCTGACGTTTTTATGAGTTTCGGACATTTTCTGAAATTCTTATGAATTTCGGACATTTTCTGACGTTTTTATGAATTTCGCCGTTTTCTGAAATTCTTATGACTTTTGGACATTTTCTGAAAATTTTATGCATTATATGGTGTACTGGACGTATATGGGGGTGTACCTGGTGTATATGGGAGTGTACCGGATGTATAGTATATGGTATATGAACATATGCACACATATACACATATGCACCATACGCACCATATGCACAATTGACCCCAAATCGAAAATTTTGAAAACTTCACTGATCGCTATGAAACTTCAGCATTCACAACTAGGGACCCTTAAGTACTTCCATACAAAAGCCTTAAGGCTTAAGAAGGCTAAAAAAGCATTGCTGGTCCAATAAGAGGTACAAAAATATTGAAAATTGTTAAAAAAAATTGTTTCTGTAAAAGTCCAGGTAATCTGAGAAAATGGTATTTTCCACATTTTCCAAGGCAATAATTAATAAGGCTCTTAGCAATACGTGCTAAGACCAATGCATATTCTATTTCTGATTATTTCCCAAGGCTTTTTCTAATTAACTTCAAGGCTGATTAAATCGCACCCCTATTTGTAACACTGCTAAAATGCATGTGTCGCAGATTGCATGGGTAGCCAGCATGTGGACACTCGAGAAGGAACGTTAGTAGCTCGAATTTCCCAGTTTTCCTTACATTACGTCGGCAACACTGGCGCCTGCCGACACTTTGCGGCATGATATGGATCTTGAAAGATTGAGTCAGATAAAACCCAA
>JABASM010002844.1:0-10210 GCA_019776545.1 Brachystomella parvula | reverse complement strand
CACTGTCCCGATTTACCCGACCTGACCCAACCTACGGTATTTTGTACATTTTCTCGGTCCGTTTTTAGAATTCACCTACCAAATCAAGATTATGAAGTGGAGCGCTTTTTAAGGATTTTTTAAATTTCCATCGCCATTTCTATGCTTAAGTCATGCAGGCCAAGGAAATCTGACCAAAGAAACTTAGAAAGTATGAAGTGTTTTTTCGAAAATAGGGGTACTTGAAAACAGGGTATTTTAGCTTGTAAGCGATTTGAAACGGGGCTTTGAAACCCTCGATTCTGTGTATACGCCATTATTATTTAGCTTTTCTTCTGCTAAGTTAGCTCTTGTACAGAACTTATTTAAGAAGAATTTGAATAAAACTTAAAATAGAGAAGAAGTAGAGTAGAACGTAAAGTTTTAGGTTTCCAGAATGGTAAAATACTATTGTCTGAATTATCGAATTTGTGGTGCGGGAAGCGTAACCGTAGCTAGAGGTCTGGACCCGCGCCTTTATAAAATATCCATCCGACCCGACCCGCACAGTTCTGAAACCCGCACCCGACCCGCCCGCGTTGATTGTCAAAGAAATTACCCGACCCGCCTGCACCAAGCTTCGACCTGCCTGCACCAAGCTTCGACCCGCCCGCGGGTCACCCGCAAACTACCCGCGGGTGGGCGCTATACTAAAATTCTTCCATAAATTTTTTTTCCTCGATAAAATATCGTATAAATGCATTGGGGAGCTGCTTAATTGCATAAAAAATGATTACAAACAACTCAAAAGGTTCCAAAACGTGTTTAAATACGGAAAAATTAAGCTAAGACTTTAAGTACGAAATTTCGAAAAAAAAATTTCTGCAAATAAGTGGACCAAGCAAAATCTTTATCGAATTAGACGGTCCTCTGGGCAAATTTTGATGGAGCGACAAAGATTCTTTGCTAGATTATAGCCGCTTTAAAAGGAATTAGCAGTTAGGCTGAGTGCAACGAAGAAATTCCAGGTGGCGGGTAACTGCCCAAACTACTGAGGAAGCCCACCCGACCCGCGTTTGCCATATTAAATACCCGACCCGCCCGCATCCGCCAAAATGTTGAAAATCATCGACCCGTCCGCACATGCCCGCAAAGCCCGCGAGTCACCCGCAGATATCCGCGCGGGTCCACACCTCTAACCGTAGCATTGTGGAAGGCGTGTGCCTTTGCGGCTCCTATCCCCTGTTTCCCCTTTTCTTCCCTATGCCCTCTACTTTCTCCTATTTTTTCCTATTTATCCCTGTTTTCTCCTCCAGGCAAAATAAAAACTTTTACACCTGAAAATAGAGTCACTTGGAGTTTGAATGTTTTGAAAACCTAAACTAGCATTTTCCGTTTATTGATTATAATTCTAGTGTAAGAGTGGGAAACATTCAAGCATTTACTAAGCAAAAGAATCTCTGTTTCTGTATTTCTAATTGGCTGTGATGATGACGACGTAGAGCAGACGGATTTAGGAAACGATGTTTCGAACGCCTACTCTAAAATTTTTAAAATTGATATGGATAGCCATCGTCTATGATTTTAAATCCTAGTGAATTCTTCAATCATAATTTCCTTAAAAATCTACTTGAAGTTTCGCCTCGTGATTTCATCAGCAGTCACTTCTCCATCTCCGTTTTCATCCACAAATTTGTCTACGATGTACCGGGCTGTTTCTGCGTTTCCTTGGATTTCATCAACAAGCCAACTGTTTGGATAGCTCCTGAAAATTAACAAAAAAATATTTATTATCCACAAATTTGAATGTATATTTTCCATAAAATTAACAGTCTAATGATGAAGAAGAAGGAAATTTCTAGAGCTTTATTCTGTATCGATGACAAGATTCGCTCTTTATTTCTCAGTTTTCCAATTTTTTAATGAATCCCTTTTGGATCATATTTTGAGGTTTAATTTCCCATTTTTTCCAATTAAAAATCTAGGTTAAAATTATTGATTCCACTCTGCCACCTCTAAATCGTCTCAATTTAATTAATACATTCGTGCTTACCTCTGCCACCAGAAAGGTCTTTTTTCATCATTACGATTTCATAATGCTAGAAATTTTCTTATATATGTTTCTCGAATGTCTTCCCTTTCACGAGTATATAATTAAAATTCAAGCTTTTTAGCTTAGCAGTCAGGAACTTAATTATTAAAAAAATTTTGTATATATTTATTTTGAAACGCCAAACGAAGCTAACTTTGGTGTCGGAATTCTTCAAATCCTTCCTTCATTACAATAATCATTTGCATGAGCTTCAGAAAACATAAAGAAATTCAGGGTAGTCTTTAGTGTTTTTTCGCTTTAACAAAATAGAAAAGAAAATTTCGAGGTTATATACTAATAACGAAAAATATGAAAAACGGAAATTTCAAACATGTGAAAATTAAATCAAAAAGCTCTTTAAGCTTTTGAACATTGGGAGGGATTAAACTCCTCAGAATTTTGAGTAGAGAGAAAAGAAAATGAGGAAATGGATTTTTAAGGCTGTAAAAGAAGCAATCTCTGCCTTGCTTTCACCCAACTTTCTTCACCTCGTTTCTTTGACGATACCGGAAATACCCAGTTAAGCTCACTCTGCGCTTATTTTTTCCCGGTTCTTCGGGGTGTTGGCTTATTGGGGAACTGTGCGCATATTTGAGAAGTGCCCTAGTTCAAATTGCCAAAAATTTAAGAGTACAGCTACTATTTTCTTTTCTTTTGGTTACTACTCATTTTTACCGGATTTTCTGTCACTTACATTTTTTTGGCTTCAGAAAAAAGGTGAAGAATTTGAGTTAGTGAAAATTAAACCATGATATTACAGAATCTCAGCTTTCTGATGACCTTGCTCCTGCAGTCAATAGCCTTACGTGCTTTCGAAGGTCGACTTTCTTCGGAGAAATTTTAATAGTAACGAGCTTCGAATTTCTCAAAATTAGTTTTTTCACAGAAAAAGAGTACACTTTTACTTCACGATCGTTCACGGTACCCATTTTTGTTTCTTTGTTGTTTTTTTGTTTTTGTTTTTTTTTTTGCTGTTTTTTTTGTAAAGACACAGCCGCAGAAAAATTTTCATTTAAAAACTGTATTGATTTTCCATGATTGTCTTTGTTTGGCTTTAATTTTGAGCTAAGAGTTTAAAAAGTTAAAAACTTACGATCTTGTTTCAAAATTTGGTTGAAAAATTGCTGAGTCTGAAGAGAAAGTTCCTCCCCCGGACTGTGGAATCACACCGAATCCAACTTCTCCACCACCCCCACGTTTCCCAAATCCACGAGCTGTTGATAGTTTCCCGTTTTGAATCTGAAATCCACGACTTGTTCTTGGATTTCCATTTCTGGGTTGTCGCTCTTGTGGAAAGCTCAGCACGACAGATACCACGCATCCAATGGTAAAGAGTCTCAAAAATAATCTCGACATCTCGGTTGAATTTCTAAAATTTCAAAAATTAAAACAGAGAACCGACAGTTTCAAATCTGAGATCAGCACTAACCTTAGAAGAAATTAAAAATCGCAATTTTTTTTTAAATCTTGGAAACCAATTGAAACTTTCTGTCTAGCCGGTACCAATCACAGGAAATGAAAGATTGAATAAAATCTTTGAAAAAATTTGTCACTCATCCCTTGAAATTCGTTATTTGCTTACTCTGTATGGAACACGATATAAGCCGTCGAAACCTGATAAGAATCCAAGGATATTAAGATTTTATGTTTATATATGTAAAAGAGATTGTATAAGAACGGCCGGAGGCGGTTTGCCAGATTTCTTCTTGACAAAATAAATAATCCTTCGCACCTTTTTCTTCAAAAAAGCACTTTCCTCCATTCATTCTTCTAAAAGAACACGGTTTTGAACCTTTAAGTTTTGTTTAACTCAAACTGTCGTAAAATCAAATAGCTTAAGGGCCGAAAATTTTTAATACTTCAAAATGAAATTTCGTAAATTAAAAAAGATTGACGTACCACAAATCTCGGAATCAAAGGTGAATCTCTCACTTTCTATTTCTCCTGATTTCCTAAGTTCCTGATTTTTATCAGAAGCTGAAGATAATTTTAAAAAAACTAACTTGATTTTTTCCTGTTACTAGAAAAATTCTAAAAGCAGGGTTGATGATTAGGGAAAAAGTTATTTTTTTCAAAAAGTGACAAGAAGATCAACTGCCTCCACCCAAGCCCTACAAAGGTTTAAAGATTGAGCCTAGGAATTGACTTGCTTTTTATTCAGCTCTATCCACGGGGAGAAAGGAGGAGAGCGTTGTCGGTGAAAGAGGGAGAAAGTACCCAAGCAACAGTTTTCCCTTCAAAATTCACCCCTCCCTCTTTATGGAAAAGTAACGTCAGTAAGTTAGTATTTACTCCTACGATATTACGCCTCCTTCCTCTTCAGAATTTCAAATTAAAAAGCTAATTCAGTTCCATGGTGTGAATCACCGCATGCTTCAATTTAATTGAGATACTAATTTCCATCATATGCCTCTTATGCACTCAAACAATAAAAAACGGCTATGAAGCAGATAAAGAAAAAAAAACAAAAAAATTTCTCCTCTTGTTACCTTTCCCCTTTTGAAAACTCAGTTTTCCGTTCTTCGTATGCTTTCTCCCTGGTATATTTTGAAAGAAACCCCAAATTAAAAAATATGGGGATGAGAAGTAAGTTTTCCGGTTTAATGGAACCGTAAAAGTGAAATTAGTTTCAAAATCTCTTCATTCCATCATAGCGTTAAAATCCTTTTAGTTTTCTATTGTTTTCTACTACCTTTACCAACAATATGACTTTCTCCACTTTCACCCAGCTTCTTCTCCTCCCATTAAAAACACCTTTTATCGTGGTAGTAGCATCCTCATAAAACTTTAATGTCACAAGATTCTTTCTGTCAAAGGGAGCTGGATGGTCCTTAATTTACACCACCGCAGCGCTGGGGGGCTAATTTCAGCTTTAAAAAAAATCTTAAATTGCACCAAGTGAAGAAAATTTTCTCTCGTTTTTATCTCTCTGCATCGCTGAACTTTGCTTGGAAATACAGAACTCTGAAAAATATCATCCCCAATTCCATTTCAGATTTTTATTTGTCCGTCAGTTCTAAGTTTCAAATTTTTCAGTCCCATAATTTATAATTTAATAAAAATTCTCCCGTTATAGTCACCATTAAAAGTTGTTAGTGGATTTTCTTAGACACATCCTTGCTCAATGACAGAGTCAGCAACTTTGAGGAATCCAGCAATGTTAGCACCCTCCTGGATATTTTTAATTCCATATTCAGCTGCTGCAGACTTGGAAGCAGTGTAAATATTCTTCATGATGTCCTTGAGTCGAGCATCGACTTCCTCACGTGACCAGCTCAACCTTGTAGAGTTCTGGGTCATTTCTAATCCAGAGACTGCAACACCCCCAGCATTGGCTGCTTTACCAGGGCAGAGGACAATCCCGTTCTTCTTGTATACCTCAATTGCTTCCTTGGTAGAAGGCATATTGGCACCCTCAACGACGAGCTTGCAGCCGTTCTTAGCAAGGACCTTTGCATCATGCTCGTCAATTTCATTTTGTGTGGCTGATGGGAAGGCAAGGGTAACGTTCTCAACGTCCCATGGTTTCTTACCCTCGAAGTATTTGGCGGTGGAGGATTCCTAGTGAAAAAAACACAAAGAGATTAGTCAACTTAATCAGCTGATTTCATTAAGACTCTGTGCATACCTTCAAATAGTCAGACACACGTCCACGCTTAACATTCTTGATGTGCATGATCTTCTCGAGTTTCTCTTCAGTGAAACCATTTGGTTCGAGGACATAGCCGTTACTGTCGGAAACGGTGAGTGGAATAGCACCCAAGTGAAGAAGCTTCTCAATGGTGTACTGTGCCACGTTTCCAGAGCCGCTGACGATGCATCGAGCTCCCTTAATGGAGACATTGTTATCTTCACACCAGTTCTGGGCGAAGTATACTGCACCGTAGCCAGTGGCTTCCGGTCGGATCAAACTTCCTCCCCATCTTGTTGCTTTTCCGGTAAGGACTCCCTCGAAGAGACCAGTGAGACGCTTGTACTGACCGTACAGGAAACCGATTTCCCGACCACCAACACCAATATCACCGGCTGGCACGTCACAATTGGCACCAATATGTCTGTACAGGCTCGTCATGAAACTCTGTACAGGAAAAAATCAAGGAATTGATTACTCGAATTTCAAATGCAATTTAATAAATGGGACTCACAGTGTCAGAAAGCAAGGATTTCGTTGTCACTCTTTCCTTTCGGGTCGAAGTCGGAACCCCCCTTGCCACCACCCAGTGGAAGCCCAGTGAGCGCATTCTTGAAGATTTGCTCGAATCCGAGGAACTTGATGACACCGAGGTTAACAGTGGGATGAAGTCGGAGTCCTCCTTTGTAAGGTCCAAGAGCTGAAGAGAATTGGACACGGTATCCACGGTTCACCTGTTGAATACCATTGTCGTCAATCCATGGGACACGGAATGTGATGACACGCTCTGGCTCAGCAATCGTCTCCATAACTGCCAAGTACTTCTCATTCTTCTCAAAAACTGGCTTGAGTGACTGGAGAACTTCTTNAGTACTTCTCATTCTTCTCAAAAACTGGCTTGAGTGACTGGAGAACTTCTTCAAAGGCTTGAAGGAATTCTTTCTGGTCAGGGTCACGCTTCTGGATTTTCTGGTAGAGAGCCTTCATTTTGTCGTCAACTGATCCACCAGTCTTCCATTGGAATCGACTTTCAGCCATCTTGATTTTTCTAAAGGTAAAACAATTAGATCAAAAAATGAGTTTTCCAGAAAATTATTGATTTCTTGAGTTTAGAAATAAATTGAGACCTTGTTTTGAGGAGAAGCGCCGGTGTTACTCTTACGGAGACGGAGAAGTCAGAAGTGAAGTGCCGTGGATCCTGGATGAAGTTCCTTTTGTAAGGAAGCTGGACGAGAAGAAACCTTGATAAGAGGGGTGATTATTATTACGCAATCAACATCGGGCTTACTCATAAAAGGGATACTGTTCTCAACGATAGATTAGAACTCAAGGTCAATTTCACTGAGTTCAATAATTGATAAGGACAACCCTTCTGGACCGTTAACCCTAACGCCAACCGGTACTCGCTATCACTCGGCTCTCGAGGGCAAGAGCATGGACTGCTGGACATGGACTCTAAATGTCTATCTTCATGAATCTCGGCTTAAGGATACCACCCTTGTTTTTCTAAATCAAGCCCTTTGTTACCATGACCCTGATTCAAAGTTTGGACTGAGGGGTAAGAGCATGGAGTGCTGGACATGGACTCTAAATGTCTATCTTCATGAATCTCGGCTTAAGGATACCACCCTTGTTTTTCTAAATCAAGCCCTTTGTTACCATGACCCTGATTCAAAGTTTGGACTGAGGGGTTTACTTACACTTCCTACTAGACGCTTAGCTTTTTTTGGCTCAGTTCTTCCCAAGCACTTTCAGTGAGAATGAACTTGACCTCCAAGTCTGACACCCCAACCAATTCCAATTAAATCTTATCAGAGAAAACGGGATTTTCTTGAGCGTAAACAGTTTTTTTTTTCTGACAGGATTGAACGATTGAACCTCTACTTATTATGCAACCCGATTAGTTGTTATCTAAAAAACCACAAAAAATAATCTAAAAAAAATAATGATAAAATAGGCAAATGAAGTTCCAGCCGGAGCTTGACAGCTAAGAGGAAAACAATAATTTATTGCAATTTTTGTTTTTTTTTCTCCTATATTTATTAAATTATTCAATGCAGTAATATATTAACCAGTCACTCCCCCAAATCTGAGGGAGTGACTGCCCATTTGGCCAGAAACGAAAAAAATAACAACGACAGCCCTCTGGAAACGACAGAAATTTTTATGATTCAGCGTGCATTAGTATTATTGTACCTCCCGATCAGGGGCATTTGTACAGAAGCTTACACTAGTTTCCTAAGAATAATTTCCTAGGCTTTTCTGCCATTTCTATTAATAAACCACATTGTCCAGGAATCAGGAAGAGTTCGATTCATAAAATGAATTTTGGAGAAATTCGATATGAAAATAACAAGGTTAACTGAAACCTCTAAACCCCAAAATCAGCAGCGTCAAGTTGAACGAAAATCAAGGAGTCGAGCCATGGGAATTCACTGGATTCTGATTTATGGGAAGAATGGATGGGGTGGGTGGATGGAAATTGCAATTAGGTGAGGGGCGTCATGAGGTCAAAATTAAGTAAGAAATTAGAAGGGTTTAAGTGACCAATCAGTGGGGAGCTTCTCCAAATTACTTTTTCCATTTCCTTCTCCCTACAGGGAGATCATAAAATCCATAGGTTAAAAATGATCTTATAAAAAGTTATCCTTCATACATTCCATAGCAAAACCTGAGTGGCAGCAGCCACTCCCATTTCCCAAAGCACCTTTCCCCGCTTAAGTAATTGAAACAAGACAATATGCGAACTACATACAGAAAATGTCACCATGTCTTTCTACAATCCCCTTGGTTGTTCTTAATAAAAATTCACACCGTGGGGTCTTATGATTACACTTCAAAGGCTAGAGGAGATTAAGGTTTTTCTCACCTCCAAAAAGAAAAAGCCATCCAAAAAAATGTCAGAAGAAAAAGAAAGTCTTTTAAAACCTCAAACTTTCACTTCTCCCCTTTATAAATCAACTGAATTTAATAAATGTAATTTTTTTTTAGTATCTGCGGACGAAGTTTTTTAAGAAAGAAAATACTAGGTCGAATCTGAGCCATCCCTATACAGTGCCGCATTTCGCCGCTTCTTTATCTCTGGCTCTCCTACTTTATCAATTACAAAAAATGGATTTTCTTCTACTGATTCATCAGCATCCATACCTTGACTGAGCAAAGACGGATTCTAATATTTTTAAGTCGTTTTCACTCTTTTCGGATATTGTAGAACTTGAGGCTTTTGGTGGTGGGAGTTCCAGTTTTTTCCGAACTGGTAATGTCGGTGTTGCAGTGGGGTGAGCACGGGGGGTAGAAGGGGTTGAAGCGAAGGACTGAAACGTTAAATCCCCCTCTTTTTCAACGTCATCTTCGTCATCGTCCAATGAGATCTCATCAGGGTTGTGAGATGCCTAAAATAAACAAAATCACATAAGCCAATCTACTTTGACATGGTGCTATATTTGACACCAATTTAAAATTAAACGGAGAAAGCAAAAAATAAATGGGGAAATTTTTTTGAGAAAAGAGAAAGTCCTTTGTTTTCCCTCACTTTCACCATATTTCTCAATTTATCTCATTCATAGTAGTAGTAATAAAGCCAACCTGTGTGTAGGAGGTACTCGGCGTGGTGCCTGGATTCCAGGAAAAAGGAGTTTCTCCCCCGCCTCCGGCGTAGTAACGGTTAGGCATACCAGCAGAGCCCCTTTGAAGCGACTCAAAGCCAATTCCATTTGCATAGGAATTAAGTAACTGGAGAGGATCAGAGAGACACAATTTCTGACAAAGGCTCACAGTCTGCGGATTTTCCTGTTAACCAAATAAAATGCATTTACATAAATCCAAAACCCAAAAATAGTAATCCTACATTTGCATAGGCCGTTCCAGGACGTTCCCCTGGCTGATGTGAAGGAGCTGTTTGTGTGAAAGAGTCCGGAATCTCAAGATTCTTTTCAACGAGGGAAAGAATTTCTTCAATTTCTTCATCCGTTGGAGAGAAGTCAAACCTAATGAAACAGAAAAACGAAACGGAAAGATTAGCTGGAATACGGAGGGGTAATTTCATGACATGAACTCTGACCTTGACTGGCTTCCTCCACCTGGGCCTGGCATGTAACAAAGGTTCGGCTTGACACTAAGCAGGTGATTGGTTGATTTCAAGATGGCTAGCCATTCAGCATCATAGAGTAATTTTGGGGGTGGGCGGGATGTACTGGATTCCTCATCTGGGAATTCAACTATTTGAAGAAACTGACGTCTTGGCAATATTTTATCAAGTGCTAGAAATTTTGTCAGCTTTGGAATAGTGTTGACATTTCTATCTTCTTCCTCGGAGACGGAGGCTGTCTCATCCTGTGGTGGGGGCAGTCCATCCTGTTTATGAGGGATCACCGCAGCAAATTTTACATGCATATGAGCTGAAAACCAATAGGACGGCTGAAGTTGATGTAGAAGTTCAGTTAGGGGTCCACTTCCTAATTCGTCTCGTTCAATTTCCTCCCTGAAATTGGTTCAAAACCGTTTGTTTAGGGCAGCACATAACAAGAATT
>JABASM010002843.1:0-10215 GCA_019776545.1 Brachystomella parvula | reverse complement strand
CCTAACCCAGCCGAATTCCTCGCCGATCAACCACTTTTGTAGTTGCTCGGTGTTAAGGAACGAGAGGGCTTTGAGCCTTGCCTCTTCCGGTCATATCTTAGAGCAGCGGTAACACTGAAAATCGAGATGAGGAAATTCAAGAGGTGAAGGGGATGAAGGAGAGGGGGAATTCCTAGACTGCAGGGGGTTCGGTGGCAGTGGGTAAGTGAAGTTTAATGGTACAAGATTCTCCTCCGATAATTAGTCGAATTCGCTTTCTTTCTCTTCGACTCGAGGATGATGAGTGTTCTTCATCTGAGCTCCCGTATTCCTCCTTACCTTTATTCTTATCCTTGGATTTCCGCTTCTTCTTGCTCTTATTTCGTTTCTTCAACTTTTTTTTAGGAATACAAGAAGAACACTCCTCGTCATTGGAATTTCGGATAGGACTACGAAGAGGGCTTCGTGGGAGTGCGTCGAAGTTGAGAATTTCGTAATGAGGAGTACAAGTGCTTGAGAGGGTTCCCGGGTTGGTAGACCTCCGCGCGCTTGGTGCATCCAGAAAATCCTGTCGCCCCGACTCAATTACTTCATCAAAAATGGTGCTCTTCTTCATGCGGAAGGTCATCCGTATTGGCACCCTGTGTGGATGGTCCCCATCACTCAGCTTAGTCTCTGCCACAGACGAGCTAGAAATTCTAGGCGGTGCATGCGTCACATTGTCAAATGACTGTCTTTTCCGCCGGGTAGGAGAATGTCCTGGCACTCCGTTAGTAGCTTCGGATTTCGGTGTAAAAGTGGATGGTGGCGCAGGAGTATCACCGAGAACCCTGTGGCTTCTGAGACGAATCCCACTGTTGTCTTTAGGTTGAGGAGGATGGAAGCGGTCAGTCGAAGCGTTTGAATGATTGGAATTGCAATCGACTCCCGAGTCGCTTGTACCCGAGCAATTTGAGATAACGGAGACGTCGTCAGTTGGCGGGACGAAGGACCGGAGAGTAGCTCCTCTAGTTCCTTGAACTCGACCCTGGGACACATGTTGACCAGCCGAAGTTCTTGTCTCTCGCTTCCCAGTTGAGTTTGTACATGATTTCCCTTTGGTTGTGGCACTGAAAGACAATACCAACTTATCAGAAATCTTCACTTCCTCTATTATTCACATCGAGGTCAAACAGCATTAAATCACACAGCGTGCGAAGCAGGCTTCCTACAAACATAAATCAGCTACAAAAAAGAAAAGGAGAAAAAAATTTTAAAAGAAAAATGATAATTAGGGAACTCGGAATACAATTTGTACATAGTTTTTATTTTAGTACACCACGAAATAAGTCGCCTTTGCCTTAAATCGACTCAAGTCTCACACAGAAGTTGAGCAAGGATGTTATTTTCATGATGATAAAATCCTTTCAAATGGTTCTTTAAAACAAGGATAACTTAAACATATAACAGTCTTTTCAGTTTATCCTCGGCGCGAGTATCTTTTGAAATAACTTTAACCTTGGAAATTTAATCTTAAAGCAGGAGTAGTAGGGAAGGCCACTCTTTAAATAATTGGCTCTACCGGAATGCAGTTGTTCAAAAAAATGTAAAATAAAAGTAATTTGTAAAGATAAGTCTAGAAAAAACAATAAAGAAAAAGCCGAGGATTTAAAGCTATACAAAGGGTTAGCGTCTGTCGTCGCAGAAGACAATTTACAGCAAATAGTTTCAAAAATTTGATTTATATCGGGAGAATGAAGCAGAAGTATGTAAGCTAACTTAGGAAGTTCAGATGGTTCACCACCAACCGTGTTATTCAACTACCATATCGACCGGGATTTGAATAATCACATTTGGAATTATTTGCATACTTCCTATGCAAAAATAAAAATCAATAAACAAAAAAAAAACGTAACAAAGACATGCAAATTCGTTACTTCTCTTCGGGACGCTCGAGGTTCAATTTTTCGAAGTCCAGTCTTGAAATATAAAAAGAAATTTTCGAACGGAAAGAAAGGAGAGACCACGGCGAAAATCAGGCAATTCAAAGAGTAAAATAATTGGCAATATTCTAGTAAGGGTTAGGAGCGGCAGCAAGATGAAGAGCACAAAATTCAATCCTCACCTCGGACTGTATTTTGTGAACTCTGAGATGACATCGTATTTACGGGCCCCATTGTCATTTTGATTTACCCCAAGATTACTTGACTTAACTTCAGACTTGGGTATTTTGGTATCGATCTCAGATATTAATATATTCCCACCTTCTTCTTCTTTCGGATTCTTCCGCCGATTCAATCTACTATCGGTGTCACGGAAGTGATAGCCCTTTTCTTCATTTGATTTCTGTTGGACAGTAAAGGCTCCACACGCTCGACTAAAAGATCCAAAAACAATGACAATCTCAAAATTTCAATCAGTAGCCATCATTTCAAATTACCGTTCACAAGTCTGGCACTCGCAACTCGAATTCTTATCTCCAAAGAAATCAGTCCCGTACATGCAAGTGATTTCTTCTCCTATTTGGATATCCCGTAATGCCTTGACGCACGCTTCATCTCGCCCAGTAGCTACAAACTGAAATCCGATTGCAAAATTAAACCTAGTGTAGTTACCTTGCAATTTTGTATGACGGATTTACCTTGCAGTTTGGACGGCAGTCATGGTTGATAAACGCAGCTGGACCTAGCCACAGCTGAGCGCAGTGCTTACGCGTACTATACATCACAGAGAAATCATTTTTTCCGGGGTGGAGTAACTCCGCTTCCTCTTCCGAGTTAAGTTCCGCTATGCACCCAACCAACGACGTGATATTCTGATCCTTTTCCCTGTTGACAAAACGCGTGAATCTTCTAAACGAATGTTGCAATGCAAAACAAGCGAAATCCTCTTTACCATTTTTTCGTTGCTGATACTTTGGCTCCCTTTTGTTTTTCTAACGAGTATCGAAAGCAAGGATCAATTTTACATCCAGAGTCCGGACTGAACATGCTTAAGTAAATAAAAATCTGTAATAAATAACAGTGAATTGTAGAACATCATAAGATTTCAACTCGCATCGTATTACAGATGTTTAGCTGGATATTCCTTACGTGTTCCTTGCCAGCATCAGCAAATTCTTGGGACCTGTCCTTTAGATACCTCTTCAGCCATCCGCCCTTTTCTAGCTCTTTGTATGCTAGTTCGAGATCATGATGTGAAATAAATCGTTCGACAATATCTCGAAGGCCTTGACGATTCTGTTTCGGTGAACGATACCTAAAAACAGAATCTTGCAAAATCCAGCAGCATATCAACCGCTTATTCCTCTGCTCACCTTATATTCATCTTGTGCGTAGTAAATCCCAAGTAAGGATCCAGTATCAACGCCGTTGCAAGATCATCGATATCACATAGCTCCTTCGGGTCGTACTTTCTATTATGTACACTTTTCGAACCAGCCACCGGTACGTGGGATCCATTCATCCTTCCAGCGTGTTCAGAAGTCCCAGCAGTTGTCTGAACCATTTCAAGATCGGAAATCACTCAGACCATCTTAACTACTACTGGAAGAGGCTAAAGTCTCAGCTCATCGTAACTCATGGGGTTCTAGAAGGGGAAACAATAAACAATCAATTAATTACCAAGTAAGTACCTATACTTTTACTACTTCGAGGCAGCGACAGTCATTGACCTCTTACTTTGCAGCAACTTAACAACTAAAGCTGTCAAAAGCCTAGTCTAGAGCAGGAACCGATCGAACAGTGAAATAGTAAACAACTAACCTTGATATTCCTTACATCATTATCACTAATCGACCCTAATCGGTCGGTTCTAACATCGATCAGCCGGTTCTTTTTTCATTTGAATTATAATACAACATCGCTAACCCTCACAAATTAATAAGGAGTCTTACCAAAGTTTACTCAAAGAACTGGGCTCTATTTCTGGTTGATCCTGAGTAAAGGTCACTCCTTCATGCTTCTCATACTGCAGTATTCAGGTTAACAGTGAGATCGTCAAGTCGGTTTAATGACAATTAATTACTGTCCGGTGAATTAACTGGATCCTCTAGATAAATAAGGCTGAAGGCACTAGAAAAAACGATTTTGTAGGCAGAATTTTAAGCTACAAGACAAGTAATCTGCTCTCTATTGTTGATATAATGGACAACTTGTATTGTGTTGAACTTTTTTTTTCAAAAATTTCCAGGTGTACACAGAAAGTTAGAGAAACAAAAATGGTCCATCATCATCCAACGAAATTCCGTTTTTTCTTTGGGTTCTTCTGGTGCTTGTTGGTTTGACATGATGTGGTGGTGCTGCTGGAGTTTTGAAGAGCAAGGGAAAACTTACTTAATTGCGCCCAGACAGAGCCCAAGCAAAGCACGGCTCCTGGAAACGACGCATGCGCCGCTTTCGCCCGATCCTCGCGTCGTCGATACGGCTCGACGCAACCGGAAGCCGAAAATCGTTTCTTGAATTTAACTATTCTGAACCAAAAGTCCAGCATGATGAAATGGCTTCATGCAGTTATTTCACTTTGGGCCCAGGGCCAAGGGATCACAAAAAGGATCACAGCTCATCCATCTAAGAATTTAAAGGTAAACGATCAGAATGTGGACTTGTACGATGAATCTGACATGATGGAAGGCCATAGTAAAGAGTTGAACTGGAGATACGCTAAATTATTCTAGGTTAGAACATTGGCTACATCCAAATGCTAATATGAAGACCGGGAACTTGTGAAAGAAGCCTTTGACAGCATTAGTAGTGTTCCTTTGGACGTTTTTCACTGAGGGAAGGACTGGACGTTAATATTCTTCACAAACCCAATGCCCAAGCCACTGCCATAAAGAATCGTAAAGACAACCAACAAAAAGAATTGAATGCGGAAACCCAGGTAGCAATGACTAGAAAATCGCTACCCGTCCTATTCAAGGATAAACGATTCTCCCGAAATTACTCTTGACTATTTCGAGCTAAATTACATTTTACAGTAGGATTGCAGAAGAGCTTTAGAACTACTGATTTACTCAGTCAGTATCAGTCTAGCTGGCAAATAGGATCCTCCCTTTACCACTTCAGAAAGTACTGCGGCACCCAATTACCGCGACCCCCAATACTAGATTTTAGCTTGACCGGTCAAGTGAGAGGGCGAAACCGTCTCAGTACTCCGAAAGTTTTATTTTCCTACCGGCTCCCGCAGTGCTTTCTGCCGCCGTAAAGGAGTGGGCTCCGGACCTCACCGCGTCAGAAAGCTCCTTGGCATCCTTTACTGCTGCAAGCTCTACCGCGGCTGACTTTTACCGCGATGTGAAAGTAATATATATGAATTTCGTAGTCGGCGGAGGCCGAACCGGGCGTTCGTGAACGGGACTCGCCCGACGCATAACAATGGTGTTAGGTTGGGGGGGTTTGGTGGTTGGCACCCCCCATACTAGGCTGTAACTTGATCGGTCAAGTTGGAGGGCAAAGCCCCCTCATTCCGACAATTTTATTTTTCTGTCGCGGTAAAGGGTGCCGCGGTGATTTCCGCCGCGGTACAGGGGTGGACTCCCTGGCAAACACCTCTCTCCTGAAATTCGAAGAAAGGAAATTCAGCTCGGGAAAGACATGAGGCAGGAAAGAGTGCCAAGAGAAAGCAGGCGAGCAAGAATAAACCAAGTGTACTGTGCCTCAGAGTGATCATTGGAAAATTATTTGAGAGGGGGAGGGGAAAGCAAGATGTAACTCTTGCCTAGGTGTCAGTTGATGTTCTCTCAGCTCTCAGGCTTATACTTTCACCTGTGCGAATTAGAAAATAAAATCACTTTCTCCAAGCAAAGCTTTCCTAGGCCGCTAAGTTTGTCACTAATTTTCTACATGCTTCTCGATCTAAGGGTGGATAGAATTAAATGACCCTGACTTTCTCCAATGGAACTCCCATTAGAAAACTTTCTCCGGGGTCACATAATCCTATCCACCCAGTAATAGAGCCGGCGATCACCTAACAAAAAAAAATCAAGAAACGGAGTAGATTAATCTATTCCTGATTTTTACGCCATGTTCCATGATATAGTTAAAATAGTAAGAAAAACTAATAAGTACCAAGTTTGCACTGGTAAACACGGAATTTTTGATTCAAAATGCATCAGGCCCATTCTTCTTCTTCCCCTATCCAATGTAGGAGTACAATGGACTTCCTAATAGTTAGATGGTAAAAAAAGCCAAAGTAAGCCTGCCTATCTACCTGTCTCGTGTCCACCTGTCCTCATAAAACTCAGTAATAATAACATACCCCCAACCCCACCAACAACCAGCCAACCTGATTCAACTTAGTATACTATACTAACTATTGAATTCACAACATTTGAGTCATCGTCCTTCTTCTTCTCGTTCTAGTAGTAGTGATCCAAGCCACAGAATCTCACTTTCATTCTTTTTTAATTATTTCAAATTAGCATAAAGTTACTATTACGTTCTGGTGATCAACCCTCCACTTAACACCATTGTTTTCCATCACTGGAAAAAACCTTGTACTTGAAAAAGTTGGAAAATAACTTAGTTTCCCATTTAAAAATTTTTAAGGATTTAATTGGAGAAAGTAATTACTGCAGGAAGTTAGCTGGAATATTCATCCAGTGGTACTTCCTTTCTTCTCAATAAATTTTTCTCAGGTGTTCTTAACTCTCCAGTCAGCACGGAATGCTTTATTGATTCCGAGGACCTGAGAGCTGAATAAGTAAAAGTGAAAACAATTTTCGGAGAATTCCAAGAAAGTGCCATTAGAAGACAGATTACACCTTCTCTGCTAACCGCTTACCTGACATGAAATCATTCGAACTCCAGAGTATTCGTGTGCATATGGAAATTTTCTTGTCACTCCCCTGGACCCTACCCTACAGAATGGCAAGGAATTTTTCCCCATTGTGTTTTTAATCTTGTTCATGTAAGGCCTATAAATTCCTTGAATTTATTGTGCAAGAACCTCCCTCATTTATTTTATAATAGCTTTATTTTTGGAACTTGTAGCAGACATTTCAGAGACCGAGCCTCCTCACTCCAGCGCTTCTTTCGCTGCTCAAAAACATTTCCTCTCCGGTTTGCGTCAGTCAGGATGACGAGTGCTTCGATCCAAATACCAGAGGATTCCACAACAATTTCCACAACAAATTACTCTGCTTCAACCCTCCTCACAGATATAAGCGTAAGTGACAATTAGTTTTAGGGTAAATTTACACTTTAGATCGCTTGTGTCTAATATTCTTAACCCGTGGCGGCTTGCTTGAAATATAGCACATTTTGAAATGAAAATCGAAAAAATGGGTGCAGCGAACAAGTAAACGAGAATGCTGCTTCTCGTCACGTGGACGGAAGTCCCAAGAAGCATTTTTTTCCTTAAATCTATTAAAACTACATTAAGGAGGTTATGACCGGCGTCATTTTAAACTGCTAAAAATATCGATTGAAAAACTTTGTGGAAACATTTTCATTGTTGCTTAGAGGCAATTGAGTCACGCTGAAATAAGCTATGCTCTACCCATGCGGAACCAATTTCCCAATATATTCCAGTTCATCATAAATATTGACTTTCCGCATCCCTTATAGAATAAACATTACGGTGCAGTAAAATAAAGCGTGTACATTGTACAAGCAAAGAATTTAGTGGTGGCATCACACCTTTATCAGTAGGTCAGACAATGTTACTAATTTATTTTGATTTTTTCTTACCAAGGGCGGATACGACTACGAGCTACTGGGCTCCGACACTGACTCTCGTTATGAGTGTCCAATCTGCCTTCTGTACCTCCGTGATCCAGTCTTGACTACATGTGGTCACAGGTTTTGTGAACGGTGTATCAGCAAATGGGTTATGTAAGCTACTACTACTCGAAAATGAATTCTGTAATAAGTAAAGGCAAGTTATCATAACCCTCTTTAATTGATTGCAGAAAGGAAGGTGGGAAGTGTCCTGTAGATGGAGTTGTCCTGGAGTACGAAAATATTTTTCCAGGTTAGTAAATTATTTTTAACGGCATTTTTTTTCTAAATTATGAATCAAAATGTAAAAATTCTGTTCTAGACAATTTCACTCGTCGGGAAATCCTCCAGTGCAAAGCGAAGTGTCCTTATGGAAAAGATGGCTGCTCAGTTATTCTCTCCTTGTCGGATTTGGAGAAGCATATTCAGACTGCGCATGCTACGGAGGGTAACAACAATGGGAGCTTGATTAAGGCTAATGGAAGTCTGGCGTCCAGCAGTTCTAATGGAATGGTTGAATGTTACTACAAAGAAGTCGGATGTGTCAGCTATTTCCCCCAGGAAAATCTTCAGCGGCATTTGGAGCTGGATATGCATCATCACCTCCAAGTAAAATTAATGTAACAGCTTCATTCAGGTATTGAAATTTATTCTGGTCTTTTTTTTCTAGCTTTTAACGGCTGCATACCGAAGGCTCAAAATGTCCCGTCCCCAAGATTTATTTCTCCGTCAGGACTCACGGGACTCAACTCGATGGCTCTTAGCAGATGAATCAATCGATTCTGATGAGTATCAGTTCCGCCGACAAAGAAGTTGGGACTCTGTACGATTTGCGAGGCAAACCTACACTAGGCCAAGGTACGTACAACAAATTGCTAATGGAAAATCCTTCAAGGTAGCTTCCTTCCACCTTCACGCATTGATTCCAATATTTCAGCTATGCTTTACCTAATTCACTTTTCTTAATTCACGTAATTCTGATAAAATGGTTTTAGATACCATGAGAGGCTAGCTGAATCTGATGAGTCGCTACCAAAAGGTGGGAAAGGATCCTCCGAGCAGTACGCTCAGCAAAGTAGTAGTCATTCTTCAGAAAAAGGTTTGCGCATGAACAATTTTTCGGTCGGGATCAAGGTCCACCAACCTTGTGTCGGGATAAACAAAATCTAAGGTATTTTGTTTTGTTTCGCACAGGCATGTCCAGGGAAGAAAGTACGAGTTCAGCGGTAAACGGAAATCCTGCACAAGTGAAAGACATTTTTGAGCGTCTCGTCCGACTAGAACAGAGTGATAGAGAAAAACAAATCAAAATAGATCGCTTGGAATCTCAATTATCGTCTGCCTTGAAACTCTTCTCAACCGTTACTCGTGCAATGGACGATCTAACGGCCCGTTATTGTCACGGAGTGTACGTCTGGAAAATTCAAGGCTGTCGTAAACTGTGTCATGACATGCGAAAGAATCCGGGCCTTGTTCTCACATCACCTGGATTCTACACGGGAGTATTTGAGTACAAACTCTGCCTACGATTCAATCTCAAATCCCCTAAATCCGAAGCGGATGAGGCTGTGGGTGGAGTCCCTGTTGACTTCCCACCACTCGATAAAGGTAAAATGACCAGGCGCCAATAAAATTTCCCTTGTGAAAGGTTTGATTGTTGATTTGATTGAATATGAAATTAGATGAGGAGACGTTCGTGAGTCTGAACATTCATTTCATGCAAGGAGAATTTGATGATACTCTCCGATGGCCATTCAACGGACTAATCAAGCTCCAAATTATTCATCCAAATCCAGAAGAATCAATCGTTGAAACCATGAAAGCAAAACCGGATGCGGCAGCTTTCGCAAAGCCTATCGAAGCTAAAAACAAAACTGGATTTGGATACTCCGACTTTTGTCCGCTTAGTAAAATATTTTCTCAGGGTTTTGTCAAGAACGATACGCTAGTCTGTAAGATATGCGTCAAACCGTTATAATAAGAAGCTGTAGAATGGAATTTACTTATTCTAAGTCGCTTTTACCTTAATTTTTCTCAAACAAAACCTCAAGCAATCTACAAACTCAAAAAAAAACTATTAGCTTAAGTAGAGGATGTGCTATTTTTCATTAGCAATAACATTATACCGAGAAAGCACTGCGGAATAATTATTGGCGGATTAGAGTGAAGATGTAAAGGAACATTTTTGTTCAAACCTACTTAAACCAGTGTAATCTTGTTTAAAATTAAATATGAGTAGGCAGTGAATCAATATGGAATTTTGGATTGTGATAAAGAGAAACTGTGAAGCTGGTGATGATAACGAAATGCAGCAATAACTTCCCAAGTAGTTTACGCTAAATTTAGTAACAATTTTTCTACTTAACTCCAGGCCGCGCGTATTTTTAGCAGCTAATGAACAAACTTCAGATAGATGAAGTAAAGAATTTCTTTTTACCAACAACATTGAACTTTAAGTGCCTTTACCTTGGTTGGAACAAGTCCAATACAAAAAAAAATTGATCGAGGTTTATTAATTATCCAAGACCCATTTCCG
>JABASM010002842.1:0-10217 GCA_019776545.1 Brachystomella parvula | reverse complement strand
GTAATGACCATTTCGACAGAATTTAGGCGATAAAACGGCTTCAAATATTGACTCTTGTAAAAGGGGAAGGCAAGTCAGAAATGGGCCCGAGTCCGCCCGTTGGATTTGTCTGAAACTTGGTTAGCCAGGTAGTACTGGCCCATAGCTTCAGCTTTTGTATTGGTCAAAAGTGGGGCGTCCACATCTGTGACCTCCAGGGGTCACCAAAGGTCAATTAGCCGACCTCGTAAAACTGGACAAGCGATACGTCAATCGAAAGATCTTAACGTCCTCATTCATAAAATATACCACACTTGACCTTCCTTTTTGACCTACCTTGTGACCTACAGAGGTAACTAAAAGTCAATCAGCTGATCAGATTAGATTTCCCTCTGTCTTGGTTGAACCGACCACGCATAAAGAGAAAGTAACTTTCACTCAGGGCTGTGCCTTTTTTCACAAACAATAGTAATACTGCAGTTTGATTTGATATTTGATTTGAGCCTTTATTGAATTGTCCTATCATGAATCAACAATAGAAATCGCTGGTCGTCCTAATGGGACAATAACTGAACTGAATTTCCAAAGAAACTCATCATCCAAGAACTCTTTTAGTATTAATTTTACCCAGTGGATAGGAAGTTTAATTTGCAGGGCTACGTTGAGAGCCGGAATGATTATATTCAATTCGAAATTAATTCGTGTAGTCGGCAGGGAATCTTTGCACAGCAAAACCTTTGAATACGATGTGCACGTCGTATTCAAAAGGTTAATATTCGTGTCTGGGTCACCGCTGTGGTAGATAACACCAAACCAGGACTCGGGTTATTTTAATTACGAAAGCTTTTCTTCACTGATATTTAAATTAAATATCTAAACCGCTGCCAAGTAACACTGTACGTCAATTGCGAGAGAGAGAACCTACCGCACAAACCAAAGCCATGAATCAAGTTTCAAGTTATAGCTGGAACGTTTTCAATTTCCATTTTGATTTCTAAGTTTATTCACTTGTTATAATCAACAAATGAATCCTGGGTCAAAGCGTCCAGACTAGCCATTGTCGTTCAAATACAGGGGGGAAAAATGACTTTCTGTGACTCAATGGGCAGTACATATTTATAACTTGCTCAGCATGCTGCTTGCTGCGATTTCAAGACTTCGTGAATTTTTTTCAAGTTGTTACTTATGCTAGCGGTAGCTAAAAAAACTTTCCAGCGTTCCTTTTCCAAGTTTCGAAAATTTTAAAAATCATCTCTGGATGTACTCACACTTGTATATATGTATCGATATATTGTAAGGACAATCAAAACTTACTGTAATATATAACCCTTTTGATCCTGAAACTTTGAAATAAAGAAGTTTTGAAATGATGAAAGAATTTTGAAATTTTGAAAAAAGATGCCTCTGTTCTCCTGTCCAAGTCCAGCCAGCGAGCATAACGTATAAAAAGCTACGTTGACTTGTGTAACCCTCAAGCTGGTTTTTAAAAAACATTTTCGATTTGAAACTTCCGCCATGCGACAATTTAATGACCAGTAGTATTTCAGCGGAAGAGATCGGTCCATATAAAACAAATAAAACAAATTTGGCGTACGCCAAATCTAGCAAATATAGCAGGGCCTGCCAAATATAGCAGGGCAGACAAGAATTTTCGAGAAAACAACGGCAACATTGTACAACATTCACCAAAATACGATAAAGCGAAGATATTATGGTAATGGGAGTCCAAATAAGCATTTCGATCGCTTAACCATTAAAATTATAGTTAAAATCCGGAAATGATGAACGGGGCAGCCGAGTTTAGCAGTGCAACCTATTAGCTTTTCAAGCCTCTAAAGTAAATCATTCGGGAACGTCGAGAGAGCAGAATTGGAGAGTGAGGAAAGGCTGTCTGAATTCAGCGCGGAAGAAGAGTCTAAAATCGTTTGCGTTGCATCCGGAGGCGCTGGGGGATTGGTGAGCTCTCGGCGAGTGCGAAAAGCGAACAGCTTGGAGAATGTTTCAAGGGGTCAGCGAAAGCAACGAGATAACGCTAAATCTGCTGTCACGATGACGTTGAGGTAAGAGTTGTGGGCCGTGTGAAGGATTTTTTCAGCAGATGACAAACCCCTCCGCTCTGCTCGCTCCAATGTTGCAACTTCAAGCCGTGGTCGAGCAGTAGACCCTGCTGTTGCATTTGGAGACTGCGTCTAGCTGAATAAAGAAACACATGTTTTTGCCTGCTTACTACCTTTCGCTTTAAATCTTTTGGCTTGTGCGATTAGTTTTTCTTTCATTGAGTTCTACGTGTAATGCTGAATGAATTCAGAAGATTAATCGAGGCACCTGTCCTAATTCTTAGTTATAGATTTTAATTTCTTCAGTTTGTAACAGATTAATTTTGTATTGACTCCCTTCTTTTTAGTTTTGTTCGTCGCTTATGTATTTCTTACAACAGTTTAAGACATCCTTTCTTTTAGTTTTAATGAAATATCTTTTAATTTGATTTTTTTTGGGAAGCTTTTTGGTTAGATTTATTACAATAGACGTTATTGCAAATATTTTCTCATCTATTTTGCATATTTATGTTCTAATAAACTGTTCTTCTTCTTTTCATCGGTACTGGTTCATACATTTATTAGTTGAAACGACGGCAACATCGAACCCTGCTATATTTGGCGTGCGCCAAATTTGTTATATTTGTTTTATATGGACCGATCTCTTTCGCTGTATTTTCTAACGTAAAAGTAACCGGTCACTGGTAAAGTAACCGGTCATTGGAAAAGTAACTGCTCATTGGGAATATTACTGCTCATTGGGAATTTTACTGTCATTGGAAATATTACTGCTCATTGGGAATATTACTGCTTATGGTAAATATTACTGTCATTTGGAATATTACTGCCATCGGGAATATTACAGCTCATTGAGAATATTACTGTCATTGGGAATGTTACTGCTCATTGGGAATATTAATGTTATTGGGAATGTTACTGCTCATTGGGAATATTACTGCCATTGGGAATGTTACTGCTCATTGGGAATATTACTGTCATTGGGAATGTTACTGCTCATTGAGAATATTACTGTCGTTGGGAATGTTACTGCTCATTGGGATTAAAGCATGGCGGACGGACGGACGGCAGACCCCCCTCCCCACGATTCTTATACCCTCTCCGCTAAAGCTTGAGGGTAAAAACTAATTATTAGATTCTAAAAATGAATCTTCTACATATTAATTTGATTCATTAGCATGCCAACATGGGCTACTCAAGAATAACAATTTTTAGGACTCTCCCACGGAAATTTCATTCCAAAGGAAACAGAGGAGGGGTACAGCTGGGTACAGCTCAATTTTTTAGCAAACCCACCCATTTTCGTAATAAATATCATTGGAGGTTTTTGTAATAAAAGATTACATTTCAATGTAAGTTTTTTCTATACATAAATCCAAAAACCTCTAATCAAAAAATAACTTTTCCAGAAAAGTTTTCATCAGGAACCAACTAAAAGAACCAAGATGGCAGATCTAGGAGAACGGCGGAAGACCAAGCGATGGGCTCCAACCTCTGGAATTCGTCCTAAACACAAACCTGCATTATTCAGCAAGAAAAGCCTTTCCAATAAGCATCTTTTTGCGCTACATACCACAGTGGATCCTAAAATTGAGATGGAAATTATTAGAATTCAAAGTAAACCATACAAAACAGTGGAAGATGTCGTTCTTTTGTGTATGCTCCGATTCCGACAAATCCGTGCTGTTATGAAGAAAATACCAAAGAATGAAGACGCTTGGTTACACTTTCAACTGCATTTGGTGAAACAAAAGATCGGGCCTCTTAAATATCTTACAGACAAGTGAGGCTATAAAATATTACGGCGAATTCATAAATGGGCTAATTCCCTGATTAATAGAGACATCAAAAGAATAATTATTCACGTTCGGAACATAAACGCAACAAAATACCAGCCATCGCACCCAGTTGTGGATCCAGACCTACCTTCCTGTTTCTACTGGAATGCCAAGCAAGTAGGGGAGTGGCTTAGGACAGTTGGATTCTCCCATCTGAGAGTAAGGAATTAATTTCCCCAATACGGAATCATTCAAGAGAATTTTCTTTTCTAGGAAATGTTCGAAAAAAATTGCATTGTGGGACGTAAGCTGATTTCCATCGACGCTTCAGCTCTCAGCAAAATGGGACTGAAATACTTCAACGAAATTCAAGTAGGAGAATAAATTCACATAGTCGTAAAATTAGCAAACTTTTTTGTCTTCAGAGACTAGCAGGAAAGATTCGAGAAATTCTAAAAATTCATCGTCCAAACATGATGCGAGGTAAAATACCTGTAAAAAAAAAGAAATCAAAAAAGAACTGGTGAACTAAAAGAAATATTGGTTTTATTTTCAGCCTTACTACGAAAAATTCCTTTTGAGCACTATCTGCGTCAGCGCCAGTGGTCGGGTGATCAATATGATGACACCACGTTTGCGCAATTTTGCTTAGAAAACGGCTACCCCTATGAATCTCTGAAGGAGGAACCACTTGCCTTAATCGAATGCACGTAAAGTAAAAGCTGAGTCAAAAACTGGCAGAAAAGTGAGGGAGGATTTTTTCCTGTTTCCAGGTGTCAATTGGCAGTATATTTGTCAGCGTTCCCTGGAATGGCGGATAATGACGACGATGACGCAGTTAGTAGTACTGTCAGTGATCATAATTCATTGGTTCTAGCGCCTACTGTTGAATTCACTGTTCGGCATATCCTTGTGCGTGACAAGGTTGTTTCTGAGCTCATCGATAAGCTCTTGGATCTGAGTAATGCGGTAGTCAGAAAGAAAAAGGAGAGCTTGATAAAGGATATTTTTGAAAGCGGCTTTGCGGATTTGGGATTCTGTCAAGATGAATTGGCAAAAAGAATCGAGTTTGGGAGGCTGGNAAAGGATATTTTTGAAAGCGGCTTTGCGGATTTGGGATTCTGTCAAGATGAATTGGCAAAAAGAATCGAGTTTGGGAGGCTGGTAGCTGAAGAAGTGTTGCGAGAAGCTAGAAGGACCCAAGACGTTCTGAACGACATAGCCAAGTTCCGCGAGTTCCTTAGAGACGAAAGTATTTCCGAAGACACGCTGCAGCAGATGCGGGAAGTGGCATCGGAATTTTTCAACTCTGCAGCCAACATCGGGTCTTTACTTGCGTTTGGAGAGCTTGATTTGGACCATATTTTCCGTCAAGAACCCGAATTTACTGCCTTCGTGGATGGGATCATTGGAGAAACAGAAACAAAACTGAACGAGATGGTTCCTGAATCAGAAGAATTTGTAAACGGGATTATTGAAGAGGCCAAGCGTCGTATCATGGCTATCGACCTCTCTCACTTAGAAAGCGGAGTAGCCAACTCTGTTCGAGACCATGTAGGGGATATTTTTGCAGACATGGCCGAACAAGGGGTTTTAAGTTCTGAGGAAGCTAAGCGGAGAAAGCTGAAAGGTATATTTCTATATTTCATTTCGGCAACTGTAACAACCCAACCCTATGATAATCTTTCACTGATACAGAAAAAAATGGTGAAACTCCTCAAGCTCCTCCACCGACTGCTCAACCCCAACGGGTAGGAGAGCCAACTTTTGACGGAGATATTCCGCAAGATAGTCATCAATCCGAAGCGACGGTCGGTTACTTTACCGTACAATACGACCTCTCAAACGATGACCTTGTTAGGAAATTCCGAGGAGAGAAAAATGTGGATTCAGTTGGGAAAACTCAAGTCAGCCTCAAACAAGACGGGTCTGGTGACGTAGCGCGGCCTACTTTGCCTGAAGCTGACGCGTCCAGTGACCTCGACGAGAACTCAGACCACGAAGCTGAAGATCCTGATGAAGGGAGTATGGTGAAGCTCATTGTGGATCACGTTGTGAAGGAAGTCATCCATGAAGCACTAACACAAACCCTCAACGAGACTGAGTCTGATGAAAGCGCGCGACAACTAATGCTCTGCTTGGAACGTTACAAACCCAATAGCCAGGCAGAAGAGTAATACGGCGATGCCACGATTGATTCCAAAACAATCTTTGTAAAAAAAAAGAACCTCCATTTAGAAATATGGAGATTACTTTTTTAAAATGACTCTGACATCAAACTACCCAGAAAATCGTTATATTTAATGCAAATTCCTTTGACTTGACAAAAATGAAAACGCGATATTTGGCAAGAATAAAATTAGGTCTGGTATTGGTAATGTTTCTGTCCCGATGAAATCAAAAATTGCAAACCTTCATAAGGCTCTCCCTCAGTGGGAAAGAAACCATCCTAATCCTTTCTTCTTCTTTTTCACTCCTTCCTCACATTCTCCGCTGCTGGTTTTTTCGTCTTCGGCCACCATATTTTCCTTGTTTTCTACCAGTACTTCTTCTCCGGTAGGAATCAATGTCCTATCCAGATCCTCTATCGCTCCTGCATCTGCGGAAAGCCGGTTGTCCACTACCATTGAACTCTCATCCACTTTCTTATCACGGAATGTAAACTCATGATCCACATTACTCCCGAGCGAGTGTTTCCTGGTGTGCTTGCTCAAGCCTTCATTTTCTTTTGTGTTAGTCTCTTCCCCAGGTTTAGAGTCTTCAGGGACATTCCTGGAGTTCGCCCTTACCATCTCTTCGTTGAGACCGATACTGAGGATACTCACTGCACTGTTTGCGAACAAAAGGGAGGCACTTTCACTCGGGAGGGCGGGTACTTCCCCTAAGCTAGGGAGGCCGGAGGTCTCACTGACAATACTCGGGCGAGGTGTATGACTAGCACTGTGGGAACGAAACATATAACTTGTATCATGCTTCTTCTTAGGTACTGGAAAGCGTTTCGGCGTGTCACTTTCTTTTTGAATACGGTTTCTGCTCCCCCCAGTGTCGCCAGAAGTGGTACCTGATGGGGAGGGGGTTCGTGTGGCTGCATGACCCGAGGTGTTTCGGAATCTGGTTAGAACTTCATCGCCTGACTCTAACTTCGTAGAGGCAGACGATGGCTCTGCATGAGTTTGAGAATGCTGCGGTGAAGCCTTCTTGCATGAATGTGTATCGATAAGGTCGCAGGCCTTTCCTATATGAGACAGGGATTATTAAAATGCTTTGCTTAACTCCAGCGAAATAACTGATTTTCTTACCAAGAAGGACGATACTATTTAACAAACGAAAAGTTGCTAGACCAAAATATCCAAGCAGTATCAACAGCACATTGGAAGTCAACACACCTAATGATGGCCGGATGACCCTGATGAGTACAACAACAAGCGGGAGTGGGACGAAACCGAGCCTTCGTCCAACCATGTCAGAATGATCGGAAAACGCTCGCCTCTGTTTTGTCTGAACCAAGTCATAGGCCATACTCAGCGTATACTCCTTATACACCTTGAAGTAATTAAGGGCTTTTAATACTTTCATTTACGAAAAGAGAAAATTAAAGCTTACTTCGGGATGTATTTCATTGAACCGTATTATGAAGGCATGCTTAAGCCAATCCACACCAACTTCCGCCAGCATTACCATGAGACAGTCGGGGAATAATATCCAGAATCTCGACATTTCCCATGAGTATTCCCTCATGGTTTGAACAGAAACGATGAGAAGTAGAACTGATAGGTGGAATCGCTCTCGAACATCACTGCACGAAATCTGAAAAAAAATTGCTGGTGGTACTGGGATCTCAGGAATGAGTATTAAAGGCTTATACTTGGAATAAATTAATTTTATCAAATTTTTTGAAAACTGCTCCTTTAAGCTCCACAAAATTGTTGGACATCATCACCGTCAGAAGCGCTCGATTACTTGCATTAATAGCAACGCTCAGGGTGGCTCCTTGTAGCAAAATGACTCCTGCATGACCAAAAACACTGACAATAGCAAGGAGCGTATGTGCAGTGGTACCCATTCGGCTCTTCTTCTCTGAAACTTCTGTAGCGGTAAGGAACAATGCATCTGGAACATAGAAGGCAAGAAGACCGTTCATTATTAATCACTTTAATGCAAATATATGAATTTTTACCTAGAGTATCTTGGACGAATGAGGCGAATAATCTGTCCCCTACTTCCAGCATATTAAAAAATATGTACAATTTTATCACGGATTGACTTTTTATGACATGGTAAATGACGGACGTGTCTATGAAGGAAAAAATGTAGACACACAGTGCGAGGATGAAACACTTGAGCAGATCACATTTGTCAGCCGGCTTGAGCGAATTTTTGATCCCACTGATAAAAAAACAGCGTGTCAAAGATAGCACATTTTAACGGCAGCAGAACAGCCTACCTTACTGTTAGTCGATGTCTAATAAATATTTGTAGGATTTTGAGTAAGCACTTATATACTGCGATTAAGCACCGAAGTGGGAGGAATGTGAACACAAATAAGAAGGCATCGGCACATTGAAAATACCCGTATCCCATCAGGCGTTCCAACTCTCCAGGGACTTTAATAAAAGTGTAGACCTAATGGAAAAAAATGTAGACATATATATCAAGGAGTGATACTGAAAACAACAGTGTAAGCAAATTACCTTCTCTCTTCTAGCTGCTAGACGTTCTTCATCGAGTTCGAGGCTATAGCCACGCGTAAGCTCAGCTTTTAAAAAATCCCCGAGAGACTGTATACAAAACAAGGAGACTTACACAATCCAAATGAACATGAAACTGACTGCAAAGTGCAATTTACCATATCCTTTCCCAAGGAGGAAACCTTCTTGTTCTTGGGTCCTGGAATGCTAGGATTAGTGGGCTTAGGTGGTTCTGCATATTCAACCAGACTAGGACAAGAAGATGAGCAATCCACTAATGGAGTGAGTGTTTCACAGTCGTCTACTGTTGATAGAGTCATCATTCCTGACTGTTACGAAGTTGCTTGTGGTCCCAAAATGCTGAGTAAAAAAGTAAAACGTGTACATCATGCTGTTCATACATTTCCACTTCACACCAGGCTTTTCAGCGCTGAGCGTAATAGATGTTACCTACACCTCCCTGCACAGATTGGGCAGTGCCGGTGGATAAGGCACAATCAAGTTTGTGTATCAGTTTACCTGTAAAAAAATTAATTTATGAAAGAACACTCGTTACAAACCGCGAGCAGCTGTGCGCTGTGCATGACAAAATGAAATCATACGATACCTGATAATGGTGGAAACAAGCAACGCAGAAACTTGTAGAAAGATAAACACACGGGAAGTGTCACAAGCGAACAACTGTTCCAACTGAATCAAGACATCTTGGCCTGAAAATATTACGATGTGCCCTAAATATACCAGCGATCAATCAAGCCTAAGCTGTAAAGACAGAAGAGAACACCTGATCGGGAAATGAATGATGGAAATAAAATGTGCAAGTTAACGCACCGACTAACTCATCCGTTGTACGGTGGCATTATTGTATTGTCGAAGCCTACCATACCATACCACCAGCGCAGCGCCTAAACCAAGTCTTACATGAAATGATATGAGGAGGGGGGGGGGGGCAAAAGTGGATACCGTAAATTGTCGAGTATACTAGCGCGTGCCAAGGTTTTTTGACTGAATTTAAGTTTGAGCCAAGGAACCTTGAGCGCGTGCGTTATACAAGATTTTTTTCCACTTCTCTTTAAGAAAATGAGGGGTGCGCGTAATACACGAGGTGCGCGCTATACGGAGGAATTATTTTCCCCACCACAATACCTTACTAAACGTTACTTTTTGGGTAATATGCATGAAAAATCTCCGTTTTTCAGTCTAATCAGACGGGATTTAATCACGGGGCAATCACAATGCATTTTATTCTTGAGTAAACATACATTCAACATAAATTTCAAGTCCTTTACCTTGATTTCGAACTTCGTAAGGTAATCTTTTCGTTTTAATTTCTTCCTGGTTACGTTGTTAGGGTTACTTAAAGACTGCGGGAAGAAGTTCAAAGTTGATACTGGAGAGAGACTGCGGTTTCCGAGGTTATTTACCGTGCGCGTTATACGTGAGGTGCGCGCAGTACATGACCCAAATTTTGGATCTAACAGTTGCGCGTTATACAAGAGGTGCGCGGTATACATGAGGTGCGCGTTATAGTCGACAATTTACGGTAAAAAGATAAAATTATAAAAATAATTTTTATATTGTTTTTAGTAAACATTTAATGTTAATAATACAGAAAAACAGAATAAGAATTCATGAATAGGAGGACGGCCATTCTTGCTGGAGGAGTCCTTCCGCTCCTCGTTGGAATTTTTTTGAAAATTCATATTATATAGTACTAG
>JABASM010002841.1:0-10218 GCA_019776545.1 Brachystomella parvula | reverse complement strand
CTCACTCCTCGCCTCCTCCTCACTCACTCCTCATCACTCCTCCTCCGCAAAAAACGTGGATGACAACTGAAATTCAGCCTACGAAGACATATTCTTTAAGAGTTTACAATAGAAAAATGTTCAGCCAAAATTATGTCCGAATAAATTAGATCAGAGAGACTTTCTATCCATTTGAGTGTTTGCTCAACATTAAAATGAAAGTAGGCAAACACTCACTAAATCCGGTCATCCCTCAATCCGGATTTTGCAACATGAAAAAAGTTTATATTAAAATCCTTTCATGTGACACGACTTTAGAAAGGCTGTATTTGTGCAAAGAAAGAAAATTGAATCACGAAACTTCTCATCCCAACCAAAGTTGACATGAAAGAAGAGTCGGCTAATATCCATTAAAATCTGTCAGATTCTAGTGCAGCGGAATTTTGGCAAATATTAAATAATTTTCAGAATCAGAAAAGCTAATAAAGAATGACAGATTTTTGCATGTTTGCTTCTCTTTCTAGCATCTTCTGACTCTGGATAATTAATTATTAAGCTCAACTGCATTTTTCTTGGCTCCGACCCCAGAAACTTTATTTTCGACACCCAGGAACCTCCATTGTCTCCCTCTAATTTACAACCTATCCACTCCATAGACCATCATTTCCTTTTCTATATAAACAAGCCGGGCTCTTTTCTCCGAGAGTCAGTTTTGGTTTTCTCAAGATATTATTATAGATATAGAAAGGAATAGACCAATGGGAAAGCTCGGCTCCCTAACTCCGATTCATTGGAGGAGAGAAAATAATCCAAAAGTTGGCAGGGAAGGCGAGCCATGGAGACTTCTCCTCGGGTGAGGGGAGAAAACCGTAAAATATTTTCCCTTCCTCCGAAAAACCCGTGGAATTCCTCTAGCAAAAAGAACCCTCCTGCTGCTGCCTTCCCAGTAAGTAAGTACTAAGTAAGAATCTCGTAGAATTTTCACCAGATCCACTGGCTGAGGAGCAGCAGGAGTGCATTTTCAACAAAAACATAAACTTTGAGCTTTCTCTCCTTCTATCCAACAGAAGTTGAGCCGACTCATTGATTTTTTCATCTAGTCAGATCTAGTCCGCATGCGATGTGACAATTTAGATAAACCCTCAAAAACTAAAGGCTCCAATCTAGTCTAACGTATTTTTTGATAATAAAAATTACAGTATGTACTTTCTCCACTTTCACTTTCTCAGTCTACCACGGGAGTGTAAATAGACGGAAAAGCAGCGAGGCATTCACTCCAAACCGGAAATTCACTTATCAATAATTCTTATCACATCCTCTCCTACTTCTAAAAAAAAAACTTAACTCCCTAGCACCATAGTAAAAATGTGAAAAAGAAACTAATCTGATCCTATTTCTTTCTTACATGAGATTTAAGGAACATGGGAGGAGTTGCTCAGAATTAATTACAAGAGTTAAGAATCAAGACGCCAAGATTTTAATACAAGAAATTAACCATACATTTCTTACGCTCTGAGCAGAAGTAAGAAAAAAAGAAGTAGTTGGCCTTTATTCAGACTGGAATAAAAGAATTCAGGGTTTTTTTTTTTTTGTGATTATAGGAAATACTAGGTGTAAAATTTCCTGATATGGTGACGACAGAATTATTTGCTCTAGAACAGTCAATCGTGTTTTAGAATAAAATTTTGAAAATAAGCACTTTCATTCTCTAGCTCTCCCATTAGATTAGAGTGGAAGTACTTCCAGGCCTCGTTAAATTTGGAATCAGGCAGGGTACCGACTGTTTTTTGTAGTGTGGCTATTGGGTGATTTAGAAAACAATAAAACACCTAACGCTTGAGCAGACACACTGCCTCCACTACTTTCCAAAATGAAAGAAAGGTGAAAGCAAAAATGGAGGAGAACAAAGAGAATTTTCTAGAGCATATCATCTACTGCTGCTCCTGCCGATGATGTAAAGGAAAAAAAAATCGCTGAAGGTAATGGATTAGTAGTGAGGGATGAACGAGGCTGGTAAGAAAATACGTGAGGGAAGCGAAGCTTACTAGGCGGAGTATAAAAAAAAAACTGGAAAAAACGAAAAAAAAAATAGAAGACAATGGGAAACGGGAAACTGACCGGAATTGGAAGCTTCGTGATGAATAGGAGTAACGGCGGGTGGAGTAGTTATATTGTTTTCTCCGTTGGCTTTCTCTAGAACCTCGTGATCGTCTCTACAAAAGAGACCATCCTCACGAAGTGCGAATTCGTCACCAGGCACCAAATGCTTCTTACACGCAATACACCGGAAACAATCCATGTGGTAAATCTTACTCCGAGCCCTCATCACAAAATCACTCTTACTAAACTGTAAACCACATTTGTCACATTTTGTACCAAATAACCTGGAATTTTAAAAGAAAAAAAAATAGGGTGAAAACTTACTCTACCATTTTTTTTTAAATTTTTATAGTTAATATTTTGAGCTTACCGAGCATAGTCTCTCTTGCAGTAAGTTTTTCCATCACGGACAAAGCAAGTGCAAGTCTCATCCAGGAACTGATGACATTCCACACACTAAAAATTATTGAAGTTAATGATAAATTTTTTTTTTTTTGAGATTAATAAATTACTTTTAAGCAGGCAGAATGCCACTCCAAATCAGGTGCGACCCGAAGGATGTATTGGTCATGAATTTGGGAACCGCACCCGACACACAGACTCAGCCGCCTTTTTTCTAAAAAAAAAAGAAAAAAAAAATGTTGAATGAAATCAGTATTAGAAATCAGTACTTAATTTCCTTTCTCCTTATTTTTCTATTTGATTTCTTTGATTGTGGAGCTGACAACTCCATGTGCAAACAATAAAATTAAGAGTTCTCTAGACACATTAGAGGATCATAACGCCTGATTAGATCTTAGTAGAGGCTGATCGTGATCCTGATAATAAAAAGGTATCAGAGTGTAATTGGTTCCAAGTTTTTAGGACGCCATATGTCTAACCTGCTCTTCCATCCCAAAGTTCCAGTTGGATAGGAATGAGGTCTAATTGATTGAACCCTGGCCCTTATCTCTCCAAAAAAAAGGCAAGTAATGAATCAAGAGCTGTTAATTTTTAGGATTATGATGATTAGGGTGATAGGGTCCCTTGATTCAATTTCCAAGCTTGAGCCAAGTAGTGAGCTTACTTAGCTTGTTGCTTGGCTTTCCCTTACTCGGCTCCGTGAGAGAGGGTGAAAGGAATTGGTCTGGAAGTAATCCGTGATATTCATTGATAATCATAACGGCTAAGGCCCGCTGCACTTTCTCAATAGGCCGAAGGAAATCAGTCATGAAGTGCTGAGAGGATTGAGACTTTTGAAAACAAAGGAACTAGAAGGATCTCTCCTCGCAGGTCCTATCCTCACAATATTGTAACAGCCAGAACAAGTGTATACACAAAAAACTTTTGTAATAAGTGGAACAATTACTAAATGTGTCTTTTGTCCTCATGGCCGAACAATAAGAAAAGGATTGTTCAATTCATTACCACTACGGAGGAGAGAGAGACGACGACTTTCACTTTTGGGAAAATTGACAAAAATGAATAATGGGAGAATAAGTAGGAAGTTAAGAGGAGAGCGCTGATTCCGCCGGATTGGATTCAGTTCACTAGTTCCCTATGCTCTCATAATTCCTGTTTTGGATTAGGAATTGGACAAGCTGAGAGAAATATCTGGAATATGCCCTTGTTAAAAAATGTAGGCAGGACTTTTTGTAAACTCAAAACCTGTTTGACAGTACAATTTTCTTACTCAGTAGATAAGAATCCTCTTCCATATTATAATATGTATAGGTATAAAAAAAATTATTTTGCAACACCTTATACATGTTTGTAACTAATTAAACCCTTTAGTTTTAGTCAGTCTCATTAGGAAAGAATTGCCTGCAAATCGGGGGTGATAAAATTTAAAAAAAAATCATGTTCGATTTTCTTAGGTGACCCAGGTAAAAGTGACGCTCAGGTAGAAGTGGGTAAATACAATTTTGTAGAGTAAGCTACATATTGTTCGTACGTAATAGTCGATTTTTGGCACTTCTGAACCCATTTTTCCAAATTTAGGATGCACAGCTATTTTCACTTTCTCCACCATTGTTCTCAGGCATTGCCTATTTTGCTCTTCACCAGATTCAAGGCAGTAGCTCCTAGCTGAAGTCGTGCTCTGTTTTATCACCTCAAGATACGTTAACTTAAAGTCATAATATTCTCTGCTCCTACTTTATCCGCTACTGTCTTCTAATATTTGGAAATCCCAAGTTCCGCCTAGCTGAAAGGTTATCCGGGTTCTAGGATCCCTTTGTTGTCTTTTCGGTTTTGAAGATGTTTATTTTTCTTTACACTCACCCATTCTAATCTCTCCTCCCCTAATGAAGTTCCTTCGACATAATCTTCCCTACTGATGAGGATACGACTGACTTGTGTGTGTTCCATACACACTTCGACTCAACACTTCTGTAGTAAATTCGCTTTCAGGCTTTTTTTTTGTAATGACACAAACGATGATCCCAGGGTACTTGTACTCGAATTGAGAATAAACTCTAGGCTTAATACTTGGGACGGAATTGCAGACACGTAGGTCGTCGTCGCCTAAGAACAGGGTCCTTATCTGACCCATGGATCAAACCTGGGAGAGGGAAAGTTCCATGTAATAGCCCTTAATGACTCCAGACAGACAAGAGGAGAGGAGACCCTTGGATTTTAACTTACAAGGGACTTCTACATTTTGAGATCCTTAAATTTACTCAGAGTCTCCAACTTGATCGAATGCTCGAATGGAAGTAGCCTCCACGAGTGCTGCTGCTCCTGCGGCTCCGACCTTTCCTGTCACTACCTCACCATACCTTTTATTCTTCAACCTCAAGAAATATATCTTACACTTCCCTAATTGATCCGACCGCCCCGTTGCTAATTGCTCATTTACCTGGATTTATCCTCCATTTATGATCTCTTCAGCAACTCCCTTCTCTAGTTCATCAAACTATGACAGTCAATAATTCTGTTTGCAAAATTTAAAAAATCCAATTTGAAGGCAAATTTTTCAGATGGTCAAGATCTATTTTTTCTTTTTATATTCAAGATTTTTCAGCTTATCCCCGAGGATTTATAAATTCTCTAAAATTATTAAGACAAAATAATCCTGGAGAGATTTAAAAAGGTAATTCGAAATTTTAGCTCAATTAAACTCCACAAAATCCGAGTGCGTTTTTAGTTCTGCCTTTCTCTGCCCTCTACGACCTGGCGTCCTCTACGCATCCTTCGCCTCCCTGCTCATCCACCTCCTCAGACACGTGTCTAGCACTTTGATTATCAAAACTTCATTGTAAAGATTAGTTTGTTTAAAAAAATAAATTAGCACGGTTTGGGTTGAGAAGCTTCCAGGGATAAGTAGTTGTATGCCGGTCAAGAAATAATTCTAGGATTTTGCAAAAAAGAAAAATCAAGGTAAAATAGATAGAGACGAAATATTAGACAAAAGATTATTCTTGTCTACGAGGAATTCGGTTAATTTTCTTAGGGAAAAACATGGTAACTTCTAATGATTTAGAAAATGGTATAGCTCTAAAAGCTGAGATGCCTGCAGAATTAATTTTAGGACTTTGCAAAACTTTTTAATGTTCCAAATCTCGAGAGCTGTTATTTTTTTAAACTTTATTGTTGATACAGAACTGAAGTTCGTTAAGCTTGTTTAAATATAGACCAACCTCTGCGTTTTATCTCAATTCCCTTACCACTAATCCTAAAATAATCATCAAGTGGGCCGTATCCTTTTTACTATGAGTCATATTCTTAAGATCAGATTAGGAAGGCTTCAAAACCTGAACACACCTGCGTTTTCAATCGTTTTAGACTTCTGTCAATTTTTCCATAGCTGGAAGGAAATCAGGTAAAATTCAACAAAAGATTCTTCTTCACCTTTCAAAATTTTGGAATGACCCCAGGAAAACTTTATCATTTCAGTTACCTTCGGCTATAGTACTCCTAATCTTTACACAAAATTCGATCCCAGTCTTAAACACATACTTTAAAAAAAAAACCAATTACAAGAGTGCAATGCCTTCCTTTTCCAGTGAAAATATTTGGGTATTTCCTAGATGTATAAAATTAAAAGAACTTACTCAAAGGCTGATCTGTCATGTCCTCTGCTTTGGAAGGGGAAATGTTGACAATCGTTTCGAACAACAGTTTGGCGAATTTAAGTAGACGACGCTGAATTTTTAATTTATAGTAACGAAGTAAGATTACTCCGCCCCTCAGTCCTTATTGTTGCAAACAAGAGGCCATTGATTATTGATGCCTTTAGCTTTGTTGCGTGCTTCCTTTGCCCAGTTTGATCATGTTCATTTTCTTGGTGAATATTCAGAAAACACTCCACGGGCTGTTAGGAGAACAGAATCCTTTCACTCTCTTAATTATGAATGATTTAATTAATTAAGGTCTCTACACGTGTTGAGAAAAATTCCCGTTGTCACGATATCATTTTCACTAAGGAACAGGGAGAGGAACTGAAGATACTTGCTGGCACTAATAGCTTGAGTCAAAAAAAAAAATTAGGAAAAAAAACTAGAGTTTATTGTTAAATTAAAATAATTGGTTCCTATTGTTTGAATTTTTTGGTAGAGAAATTAGATGAGTCTTCTTTTGACTCTTGTTATTTACTCAGGTTGCCTGATGCTAACTCTGCTCAAGTGATGATGAAGCTGGTAAAGAGTGACCAGGTGAATGGGACAGTGAGGTAAATGCTACTCTATCAACGGAACAAGTCAGTGATTCAGTGAACTAAGGCCCAGGACAAGTTTGGGATTGGCATACAAGTTCACAGTTGGAGAGTTGTTGTATTTCATATACGGAGGAAGAGGAGCTCCTGGGAACCAGCCAACCCATCGCATTTCCTTTAAGCAAAGTGTGAGTGAGGGCTGGGACGCATGGCAGGAGGGAGCTATGAGGTCGAGTCACCTCTAATCGGCAGGCAGGATCTAGAATCGAACCGTCGAATTCTGGTGAAGGCTCCACCCCCTTGTGGTTGCTTCTCTAAAGCAATTCAGAAAACTCGGTAAAAATGAAACCCCGGGATCTGGACCTAGGCATCAGAATATATGCTCCCGAGTTAAGTAAAAAAATCATCTTTAAAAAATAGAAAAACATTTTATGAACTACTGCCACTGCGTTCACTGGAAAATAATTTTTCTAAATGTGGAAGACTAAACGTTTGGAAGAATTTTAAATACCGTAAATTTTCGACTAAGAGCTCTGCGTGCTTAATCCAAGCGAGGTGCATTTATTTTAATTATCAAAAATATTAAAAACCTTCAAATATTTTTGTTTCTTATAAACGTCAACCAGCAAGCTATGAAAACGCACTATATATTCTCCAAAAATCTCCTAATTTTTCTGCGTCGTACATTAGAGCCTGAGTTCGAGAATATGGTTGAGGAGGAAATGAGGAGGAGAAAATCGAGTTCGAATTAGAAATCCTGACACAAATTTCGAATCCCTTGAATTTAAAGAATGGAAATCGAACAAGGAATTCGAACTCTTCTGGAAATCGAGAATCCTCAATAGATTTTAATTCGATTCACATCCTCCTCCTCCTCCTTCGTACCTTTCGTTTTTCTATCGAACGTTCAATAACTCCTTTTCCTCATCTGCTCCTCAACCCTTCTCTTGTGGACAAGTCTTTTTTTTATCCCCCCTTCACCTCCAACCTCTAATTCTTCCCCCTATGTTAACGGTAAGAGTGACTTTAGGGATCAGATCATGAAGGGTTTTATGAGGAGTAGGAGGAGGAAGAGCGAGAGGAGGAGGAGGAAGAGTGAGAGTAGGAGAATGAGGAGGAGGAGGAGTGAAATCAGGAGGAGGAGGAGGAGGAGTGAAATCATGAGGAGGAGGAGGAGTGACAAGAAAACTCAGAATTTCAGGAAAAGTTACATTTATTTTAACCTCAAGGTACAAGAAGACAATTTGAATTTATGGGATGAAGACCTAACACTCCTAGGGCTCAGAATTTCAGGAAAAGTTACATTTATTTTAACCTCAAAGGTACAAGAAGACAATTTGAATTTATGGGATGAAGACCTAACACTCCTAGGGCTGAATTTTACTTATCCTTCAAGTTTTTTGAGGAGGAGGAGTGAGGAGGCAGTGAGGAGGTTGTGAGAAGTGATTGAGGAGGTTAGGAGGAGTATGTGAGGAGGTTATGAGTGAATGAGGAGGCCAGGCGGATATTTACCAAGAATAGAAATCCTTGCAATTAATTGGATATATCTAGCTTTCTTCTTTTGATGAAGCAAAAACGTTGATTCTAGTTGAACCTTTACCTTGTTTGTTTTTGACTCCTCCTCATGTCTCCCTCATCTCCTCCTCACTCGCTCCTCACCTCCTCCTCACTCGCTCCTCACCTCCTCCTCCCACCTTCCTCATTTTTCACTCCTCCTCATTCTCTGTTTTACCTCCTCCTCCTCCTCTTTCACTCCTCACTCCTCATATTTTCTATAGGTTGCCCCATAACTCCTCCTCGTCACCCCCCTCTTTCCTCCTCCTCAAAAAACTTAAAGAATAAGTAAAAGTCAGCCCACTCCTAGTTACCTTAGAATGAAAATTATTCACTGCTTCCAATTTAGTTATCTGAAATGTAACCGAATCATTTTCGCTTTTAAAGACATTCACATTTTTTTTTTAATTTTTCTTTCTTCCCTCCTGGTATTTTTGTTAATGCCTAAACCATATTTTATAGTCATTAACTCTAAACCGTCATTTTTGCTAATCGGTTTGCTGATGTGTTACTGAATNTTTTTCTTTCTTCCCTCCTGGTATTTTTGTTAATGCCTAAACCATATTTTATAGTCATTAACTCTAAACCGTAATTTTCGCTAATCGGTTTGCTGATGTGTTACTGAAAACTGAATTTGAGGTATGCACATCTTTCTGAACTTCAGAATTTTCTTCTTCTTCCTCCTCCTCCTCCTTCTCAATTTACCTCCTCATAAAACCCCTACGTGATAGCCCAAAGTCACCCCACGATATCAAAAATTCTAGTTGCACCTCTTTTTCGCAGAAAATTTCCTTAACCCCAGAGCGTGACGTGGTCTTGAATAAATTAAAACATTTCAACTTGGAAACCAAGCTGAAAAAACGGTAGAACTTGTGAGTTTTTCAAAGTTTTTTGAGAAAAAGAGAAACGAGAAAAGTGCGTGCATATTAAGAACCGGTGCGCTCAATTGAAAATTTACGGTAACATGTTAGGAAACATTTGTAAAGATGCTAACTCTCAGGTAATTCAGGTAATTTGAGCTGTATATTGCAGAAAGCGGTGGAGAGTGAATTACGAAGGGGTGGAGCAAAGTTTTCATCCTACGTTCTAACAGGTGTTTGCCAAAATTGGGCAAAGTGATTTGTAAGAAAACTTGTTGAGAGTCATTATGACTGTAAAATCCCTCTCAATTAGTCTAGCTTCCTCAGCCCATCTTCTTCCCATTGGAAGTAAGGGTGAAAGCATCTGAAAACTAATAAGGTGCAGACTGAGATAACATTCCATTCTACAAGACATGAGAAGTGCCTTAAATTTCAATATCATAAAAAACTGGGATCCACTTTTTACAAAATTGCTCTAAGACTGCTTAATTATTCTACTGGTCTGTGGCATATATGTGGCATATTCCAAGTAAATCGTGAGGCCTTCTACTGCTCCTGTTTTGGATGAAAGCAGGGCCATATTCAATTGTACTTTTTCGGGAGTTCACACCTATGCCTAATACGTCTTTTTAATGAAGGGGCTATAATAAGTTAATACTAAGCAAAAAAAGCTTCAAAAGAGCCGACGGACTTTGACAAAAAAGTTATTGTCACAGAGACCTTTGACTTTCGTCACCTTTACCGACGAGTCTTGCCAACTGGAGTTGTTCTAATTCTGTCAACACCCTCACGCATCAGGAATATAGAAGAGTGAAGTGATTTGATAAGAAATCCTTGCCAGTCAATTGTATAATCTCATTATTTTGGAAGGTAATACATTTTATCAGCGTATCAAGGCGAAATGCAATTGTTATAGTAATAGTATATGAGCGATACAGGAAAGTCAATCGATCGATTAAAATTTGGAGTGGCTTGTGGAGATGCTCCAGTGGCCGCCTGTCTCCTCCTCTTCATCATTCCATCTTCTCTGTACTCCTATATATATTATTGGAAAGTAAACAAACTTCTAGGGAAAGCCAAATATATACGCTA